>VSMD01103059.1:0-78666 GCA_008750895.1 Mirza zaza | reverse complement strand
AAACCAACAAAAGTAGTGAAAGACAAAGAGGGTCATTATATAATGGTGAAGGGCACAGTTCAACAAGAAGAGATAACAATTTTAAATATATATTCACCCAACATAGGTGCACCCAGATTCATAAAGCAAACCTTACTGGATCTAAGCAAATGGATCAATAGCAACTCCGTAATCACCGGAGATTTCAACACCCCACTGACGGCACAAGACAGCTCCTCCAAACAGAAAATTAATAAATAAATAATGGACTTGAACAAAACTCTAGAACAGTCAGAATTGGGTCTGACTGATATTTACGGGACATTCTACCCAAAATCCACTGAATATATGTTCTTCTCATCAGCTCACGGGACATTCTCTAAGATTGACCATATCCTAGGACACAAAGTAAACCTCAAGAAATTTTAAAAAATAGAAATCATACCATGTATCTTCTCAGATCACAGTGGAATAAAAGTAGAAATCAATCATAACAGAAACTCAGATTTCTACACAAAAACGTGGAAATTAAACAACCTCCTACTAAATGATTACTTCATAAATGAAGAAATAAGATGGAAATAAAAAGATTGTATGAAGAAAATGACAATGGAGACACAGATTATCAAATCCTCTGGGACACAGCTAAAGCAGTTGTGAGAGGAAAGTTTATCTCCATAAATGCCTATAACCAAAAGTCAAAAAGATCACAAATAGACAATCTAATGAAACAACTCAAAGAGCTGGAAAAAGAAGAACAGACCAGCCTCAAACCCAGCAGAAGAAGTGAAGTCAACAAGATCAAATCAGAACTAAATGAAATTGAAAACAGGGAAGCTATTCAGGAGATTAATAAAACAAAAAGTTGGTTCTTTGAAAAAATAAACAAAATTGACACATCACTGTCTAAGATAATGAAAAGCAGAAAAGAAACATCTCTAATAAGCTCCATCAGAAACAAAAAAGGAGATATCACAACCGATCCAAAAGAGATACAAGATATAATTTATGAATACTACAAAAGCCTTTATTCACACAAACTGGAAAATGTGGAGGAAATGGACAAATTTCTAGAAACACACAGCCTCCCTAGGCTCAACCAGGAAGAAATAGACTCCCTGAAAAGACCAATCTCAAGAGCTGAAATAGAAACAGCAATTAAAACTCTCCCTAAAAAGAAAAGTCCTGGTCCAGATGGTTTCACTCCTGAATTTTACCACACTTACAAAGAACTAGTACCTATCTTGCAAAAACTATTCCACAACATCGTGAAGAATGGAAACCTCCCTGATACCTTTTATGAAGCAAATATTACTCTGATACCAAAACCAGGAAAGGATTCAACAAAAAAAGCAAACTAGAGACCAATATCCCTAATGAATATAGATGCAAAAATTTTCAACAAAGTCTTAGCTAACTGAATCCAGATGCTTATCAAAATAATAATCCATCACGACCAAGTGGGCTTCATCCCAGGGATGCAGGGATGGTTCAACATACCCAAATCTATAAATGCAATTCACCACATAAACAGAAGCATAAACAAAGACCACATGATTCTTTCAATAGATTCAGAAAAAGCTTTTGACAAAATTCAACACCCTTTCATGATAAGAACACTTAATAAAATAGGCATAGAAGGAACATACCTAAAAATGATACAAGCCATATATGACAGACCCATAGCCAACATCATACTGAAGGGGGAAAAATTGAAAGCATTCCCACTTAGAACTGGAACCAGACAAGGCTGCCCACTATCTCCACTTCTATTCAATATACTGCTGGAAGTCCTGGCTACAGCAATCAGACAGGACAGTGGAATTAAAGGTATCCAAATTGGGGCAGAAGAGATCAAACTTTCAATGTTTGCTGATGATATGATATTTAGAAAACCCCAAAGATTCAACCAAGAAATTCCTGGAACTGATAACTGAATTTAGTAAAGTGTCAGGATACAAAATCAATACACAGAAATCAGAGGCATTCATATACGCCAACAACAATCAAACTGAGAACCAAATTAAAGACTCAATTCCCTTCACAATAGCAACAAAGAAATTAAAGTACCTAGGAATATACTTAACCAAGGAAGTAAAAGACCTCTACAGGGAGAACTATGAAACACTGAGGAAGGAAATAGCAGAGGATGTAAACAGATGGAAATCCATTCCATGCTCATGGATCGGCAGACTCAACATTGTTATAATGTCTATACTACCCAAACTGATCTACAGATTCAATGCAATACCTATTAAAATCCCATCAGCATTCTTCACTGATATAGAAAAAATAATTTTACGCTTTTTATGGAACCAAAGAAGACCCCGAATATCAAAAGCAATTCTAGGCAACAAAAACAAAATGGGAGGTATTAATATGCCAGATATCAAACTATACTACAAAGCTGTAGTAATTAAAACAATCTGGTATTGGCACAAAAATAGGAATATTGAGCAGTGGAACAGATCCGAGAATCCTGATATAAAACCATCCTCATATAGGCATCTAATCTTTGACAAAGCAAACAAAAACATACACTGGGGAAAAGAATCCCTTTTCAATAAATGGTGCTGGGAAAACTCGATAGCCACTTGTAGAAGGCTAAAGCAGGACCCACACCTTTCACCTCTCACAAAAATCAACTCATGCTGGATAACAGACTTAAACCTAAGGTTGAAGCTATTAGAATTCTAGAGGAAAAGGTTGGAAACACTCTCCTAGACATAGGCCTAGGCGAAGAGTTTATGAAGAAGTCCCCAAAGGCAATCAAAGCAGCAACAAAAATAAATAAATGGACATGATCAAACTAAAAAGCTTCTGCACCCAAAGAAATAGTCATGAAAGTAAACAGACAACCTACAGATGGGAGAAAATTTTTGCATCCTACGCATCCGATAAGGGGCTGATAACTAGAATCTACTTAGAACTCACAAAAATCAGCAAGAAAAATCAAATAACCCTATTAAAAAGTGGGCAAAGGACCTGGAAAGAAACTTTTCTAAAGAAGGCAGAAGTATGGCCAACAAACATATGAAAAAATGCTCAACATCTCTAATCACCAGGGAAATGCAAATCAAAACCACAATGAGATATCACTTAACTCCAGTGAGAATGGCCTTTATCAAAAAGTCTCCAAACAATAGATGCTGGCATGGATGCGGAGAGGGAGGAACACTCCTACACTGCTGGTGGGACTGCAAACTAGTTCAACCTCTGTGGAAAGCAATATGGAGATACCTTAAAGCGATACAAGTGAATCTACCATTTGACCCAGCAATCCCATTGCTGGGCATCTACCCAAAAGATCCAATGACACTCTCCAAAAAAGACACCTGCACTCGAATGTTTATAGCAGCACAATTCATAATCGCAAGGCTGTGGAAACAGCCCAAGTGCCCATCAATCCAAGGATGGATTAATATAATGTGGTATATGTATACCATGGAGTACTATTCAGCTCTAAGAAACAACGGTGATACAGCACATCTTATATTTTCCTGGTTAGAGCTGGAACCCATACTACTAAGTGAAGTATCCCAAGAATGGAAAAACAACCACCACATATACTCACCAGCAAACTGGTATTAACTGAGCAGCACCTAAGTGGACACATAGGTACTACAGTAATAGGATATTGGGCAGGTGGGAGGGGGGAGGGGGGTGGGTATATGCATACATAATGAGTGAGATTGCACCATCTGGGGGATGGTAATGCTGGAAACTCAGACTTGTGGGGGGAGGGGGGAAAAGGCATTTATTGAAACCTTAAAATCTGTACCCCTATAATATGCTGAAATAAAAAAATATATTTTGAGACTTACTTTGTGTCCTAGGATGTAGTCAATCTTAGAGAATGTCCCGTGAGCTGATGAGAAGAACATATATTCAGTGGATTTTGGGTAGAATGTCCCGTAAATATCAGTCAGACCCAATTCTGACTGTTCTAGAGTTTTGTTCAAGTCCATTATTTATTTATTAATTTTCTGTTTGGAGGATCTGTCCTGTGCAGTCAGTGGAGTGTTGAAATCTCTGGTTATTATGGAGTTGCTGTTAATCAATTTGCTTAGATCCAGTAAGGTTTGCTTTATGAATCTGGGAGCACCTAAGTTGGGTGCGTATATATTTAAAATTGTTATCTCTTCTTATTGAACTGTATTCTTCACCCTTATATAATGACCATCTCTGTCTTTCACTCCTTTTGTTGGTTTAAAAACTAAATCATCTGAGATCAGAACTACCATGCCAGCCTTCTTTTGGCTTCCACTTGCTTGAAATACTGATCTCTATCCCTTTACTTTTAGTCTACATGCATCCTTGAAGGTTAGATGTGTTTCCTGAAGACAGCATATACTTGGTCTGTATTTTCTTATCCATTCAGCCAGCCTATGTCTCTTGAGTGGAGAGTTTAAGCCATTCACATTTATTGAGAGAACTGATAGGTAAGGTAGATTATTGTCCATTCTGTTGGGTTGGATGTTGTTGCTTTGATTTCTCTCTTGAGCCTTTGTATTATCTGGCCTTTATTCTTTGGTTTTTGGTTGTTTTTATATTCGTGAGTTTTTATTGTGGTGTTCTGTGCGTAACACTGTTTTGAGTATTTCTTGTAGGGCTGGTCTTGTCTTGGTGAATTCTCTGAGACTTTGCTTTTCTGAAAATGTCTTCATTTCTCCTTCATATATGAAGCTTAGTTTTGCAGGGAATAAGATTCTAGGCTGGGCATTGTTTTGTTTCAGAAGAGTGAGAATGGGACTCCAGTCTCTCCTTGCTTGTAAAGTCTCAGTAGAGAAGTCTGGTGTTATTCGAATTGACTTTCCCTTGTATGTTACTTGCTTCTTTCGTCTTACAGCTCTTAGAAGGGCCTCTTTAGTTGATATTTTGGTCAGTCTGATGACTGCATGTCATGACGTCTTCCTGTTTGCATTGAATCTCCCAGGAGTCCTCTGAGCTTCTTGAACTTGTATAATGATATTTTGAGCAAGGCCTGGGAAATTTTCCTCTATTATATCTTCAAATAGCTTGTCAAACCCGTGAGTGTTGTCTTCTTCCCCTTCTGGTAACCTTATGACCCTCACATTATGTTTCTTCACATAATCTCACATCTCTTGTAGGCTTTGCTCTTTTCTCTTTTTTCTCTGCTCTATCTCTGTGAATGTTTTATTTAGTTGGAGGATGTTATCTTCAATCTCTGAGATTCTTTCTTCTGTTTGATCTACCCTGTTCTTGAGACTTTCCACTGTATTTTGTAGTTCCCTGAATTGATTCTTCATTTCCAGGAGTTTGGTTAAACTTTTGTTCATTGTGTCCATTTCTTTAGTGAACTTTTTTTCTAGGTCCTAGAGGCTTTTTCTGGTTTCTTTGTGTTGGTTATTGAGTTGTTCTTGCAGGTCGGTGAGTGTTCTTATGATCCACATATGAAATCCCTCTTCTGTCATTTTGGTTGCCTGATTTTGGTTGGTGTCTGTTTCTAAGGGGCTGGTGCTCCTCTTTGGGGGTGTGTTTTCCGTTTGGTTCTTCATATTTCCGGAGTTCCTTCACTGATTTCTTCCCATGTTGATCAGTTGTTGTTTCATTCCTTTAGGTTTTTGTTTGGGTATTCACATGCCTTGTTTAGTTTCTGAGCCGGTAGGTGGTGTCTGTGGGTGAGATTCGACCACTTCCTGTGTAATGAGTCAGTAGATGCTGTGAAAAGGCTGTGCAGGATGTCCTCCTGTCAGTAGATGGCGCTTGCTTGGAGGAATAGGCTACGCTGTTGTTTTTGTGTCCTGTTATCAGCTCTTGTTCCTGTAGAGAAGCACTTTAGTGCCTCAGGTGGTCGGTGGGGCCCTGGGACTTCCATGTCTGTCCTTTTCTCCCCCTCAGTGAGGGCTGGTCAAGGAGAGAGTCTGCGTGGAGCTGGGTTTGGTAAGCCTGCCCTCAGGCACCACCAATGCCGTTAGCAGGGGTCAAAGTTCTGTTCTCTGCTTCCAGGAAAAGCTGTCAGGGAGGGGCTGGAATATCCCTGCACAGTCAGAGAGTCTGCGTGTGGGGGTGGGGCTGTCTGAGACCCACAGTCTGGAGCGGGCCTCACTTCTTTCCACCCTCCCCAACTCCGCGGCTACTCCTGGGCCTCTGCCAGCAGGCCAGACCACATGCCACCAGGCCTCCCCGTACTGTGATGTCAGCAGGGAGGTTCCCTGTGCAGGAACACCACCTGGGCTGGGCACACGGCCACCTTTTGGGAGGAGGGTTGGCCTCTAGGATGTTGATCTGTCCCTGAAGGCACACACACCTCAGCAGGCTCTTCACATAGATCCTTTCTGTGCCTCGGGCAATGTGAGACCTGGGTGTAGAGGATCTGGTCTGCAGGTCTGACCTGTGGGCCCCAGAGTTAAAACTATATCCCTACCAGGGAGAGGAGTACCAGTCCCAATTCACCCACAGGGAGCCTGAGCTGGGTCTATGTCTCTCAGCCTCAGGGTCTGCACAGTTCTCCTGGGATCACCGTGCCAGCAGCACCTGGTAGGGCTGGCGGGTAGGGGGCTCACAGTTTGAGTTCCCCTTAGTCAGCTGTAGGGCCCCAAAAGGGAAGGTCCTATTACCTAGAGGTGCCTCCGGCTGGTGGCTGTATTGTCTCTCTGGGCAGCCTCGGATAGGGTGGGGGAGGGGAGTGAGGCAATATGGCGCCTGCCGTGTGGCTCGGGTCTGTGCACATGGAGGTGCCCCAAGGGAGTTGGCAGCCTGGTGCCGTGTCTGCTATAGGCTTACTGCTCACTGGCGGTGACTGTTGCTGGGCTGGTGTCCGCAGGTCTCTCCACTTGCTGGGGAGCCCACCAGCGGTCCCAGATGCAGGGGAGGGGAAACGGCTGATCCACCTACCCTTCCGGCTTGTCTCCGGGCTGCTCCGGCGGTCCCACCTTCCAGTTCTCCGCGACCTCCTCCTATGGGGTCTCCCATGGTCTCATGTACTCTTCCTTCCGACCCTCATCCGATGTAGGCTCGTTTTCTTGCTTTTTTCTTCTAATTTCTGCTAGAATCTGTCTTTTCTGCAGAGACACTCTGTCTGGCGGTGTTTCTTGTCCACCATCTTGATTCTGGTTCCAGTCTCAAAATATTTTAAAAAATAGAAATCATACCATGTATCTTCTTAGATAACAGTGGACTAAAAGGAGAAATCAACCCTAACAGAAACTCACATTTCTACACAAAAATGTGGAAATTGAACAACCTATTACTAAATGATTACTTCATAAATGAAGAAATCAAGAGGAAATAAAAAAATTCATTGAACAAAACAACAATGGAGAGACAAGTTATCAAATCCTCTGGGATACAACTAAAGCAGTACTGAGAAGAAAGTTTATTTCCATAAATGCCTATAACAAAAAGTCAAAAAGATCACAAATAGACTATCTAATGAATCGACTCAAAGAGCTGGAAAAAGAAGAACAGAACAACCCCAAACCCAGCAGAAGAAGAGAAATTAACAAGATCAAATCAGAACTAAACGAAATTGACAACAGGGAAGCTATACAGAAGATTAATAAAACAAAAACGTTGGTTCTTTGAAAAAATAAAGAATATTGACACACCTTTGGCTAGGCTAACGAAAAGCAGAAAAGAAAAATCTCTAATAACCTCCATCAGGAACAAAAAAGGAGATATCACAACTGATCCCAAGGAGATGCAAGCTATAATTTACAAATACTACAAAAGCCTTTATGCACACAAACTGGAAAATGTGGAGGAAATGGACAAATTTCTAGAAATACACAGCCTCCCTAGGCTTATCCAGGAAGAAATAGAATTCCTGAACAGACCAATATCAAGAGCTGAAATAGAAACAGCAATTAAAAATCTTCCTAAAAAGGAAAGTCCTGGCCCAGATGGTTTCACACCCAAATTTTACCACACTTATAAGAAGAACTGGTACCTATCTTGCAGAAATTATTTGACAACATTGAGAAGAATGGGAACCTCCCCAACACCTTTTATGAAATGAACAGAACCCTGATACCAAAACCAGGAAAGGATACAACAACAAAAAAGAAAACTACAGACCAATATCCCTTATAAATACACATGCAAAAATTTTCAACAAAATCCTAGTGAACCGAATCCAGGTGCTTATCAAGAAAATAATCCATCACGGCCAAGTGGGCTTCATCCCAGGGATGCAGGGATGGTTCAACATATGTAAATCTATAAATGTAATTCACCACATAAACTGGAGCAAAAATAAAGACCATATGATTGTTTCAATAGATGCGGACAAAGCTTTTGAAAAAATTCAACACCCTTTCATGATAAGAACACTTAAATAGGCATAGAAGGGACATACCTAAAAATGATACAAGCCACATACGAGAGACCCATAGCCAACATCACACTGAATGGGGAAAACTGAAAGCATTCCCGCTTAGAACTGGAACCAGACAAGGCTGCCCACTACCTCCACTTCTATTCAACAACTTGCTGGAAGTCCTGACAATAGCAATCAGACATGAAAGTAGAATTAAAGGTATCCAAATCAGTGCAGAAGAGATCAAACTTTCACTGTTTGCTAACCATATGATATTATATTTAGAAAACCCCAAGGATTCAACCAAGAGACTTCTGGAATTGATAAATAAATTTAGTAAAGTCTCAGGATACAAAATCAATACACAGAAATCAGAGGCATTCATATACACCAACAACAATCCAATTGAGAACCATATCAAAGACTCAATACCCTTCACAATAGCAACAAAGAAAATAAAGTACCTAGGAATATACTTAACCAAGGAGGCAAAAGACTTCTACAGGGAGAACTATGAAACACTGAGGAAGGAAATAGCAGAGGATGTAAACAGATGGAAATCCATACCATGCTCATGGGTCGGCAGACTCAACATTGTTAAAATGTCTATACTACCCAAACTGATCTACAGATTCAATGCAATAACTATTAAAATCCCAATGTCATTCTTCACAGATATGGAAAAAATAATTTTATGCTTTGTTTGGAACCAGAGAAGACCCCGCATATCAAAAGCAATTCTAAGCAATAAAAACAAAATGGGAGGTATTAATATGTCAGATATCAAACTATATCACAAAGCTGTAGTAATTAAATCAATTTGGTATTGGCACAAAAACAGAAATACTGACCAGTGGAACAGATCTGAGAACCTTGATATAAAACCATCCTCCTATAGTCATCTAATCTTTGACAAAGCTGACAAAAACATACACTGGGGAAAAGAATCCCTTTTCAATAAATGGTGCTGGGAAAACTCGATAGCCACTTGTAGAAGGCTGAAGCAAGATCCACATTTTTCACCTCTCACAAAAATCAACTCATGCTGGATAATAGACTTAAACCTAAGGTATGAAACTATTAGAATTCTAGAGGAAAATGTTGGAAACACTCTCCTAGACATAGGGGTAGGCAAAGAATTTATGAAGAGGACCCCAAAGGCAATCACAGCAGCAATAAAAATAAATAAATGGGATATGATCAAACTAAAAAGCTTCTGCACAGCCAAAGAAATAGCCATGAAAGTAAACAGACAACCTACAGAATGGGAGAAAATTTTTGCATCCTACACATCTGAGAAGAGGCTGATAACTAGAATCTACTTAGAACTCACAAAAATCAGCAAGAAAAAATCAAACAACCCTATGAAAAAGTGGGCTAAGGACATGAACAGAAACTTTTCTAAAGAAGACAGAATGATGGCTAACAAACATATGAAAAAATGTTCAATATATCTAATCATCAGGGAAATGCAAATCAAAACTACAATGCGATATCAATTATTTCCAGTAAGAATGGTCTTTATCAAAAAATCCCAAAACAATAGGTGTTGGCGTGGATGCAGAGAGATAGGAACACTCCTACACTGCTGGTGGGATTGCAAATTAGTCCAACCTCTATGGAAAGCAATATGGAGGTACCTTAAAGCGATACAAGTGTATCTACCATTTGATCCAGCAATCCCTATACTGGGCATCTACCCAAAAGATCAAATGACATTCTACAAAAAGGACACCTCCACTCAAATGTTCATAGTAGCACAATTCACAATTGCAATGCTGTGGAAACAACCCAAGTGCCCATCAATTCATGAGTGGATTAATAAAATGTAGTATATGTATACCATGGAGTACTATTCAGCTATAAGAAACAACAGTGATATAGCATATCTTCTATATTCCTGGATAGAGCTGGAACCCATACTACTAAGTGAAGTATCCCAAGAATGGAAAAACAAGCACCACATATACTCACCAGCAAACTGGTATTAACTGAGCAGCACCTAAATAGACACATAGGAACTACATTAATTGGGTATGAGGGGGATGGGAGGTCAGAGGAGGGGGCGGGTATATACATACATAATGAGTGAGATGTGCACCGTCTTGGGGATGGTCATGCTTAAAGCTCAGACTTGTGGGGAGAGGGAGGGCAAGGGCATTATTTCAGAGCTTAAAATTTGTACCCGCATAAGATGCTGAAATAAAAAGAAAAAAAAAAGAAGTGTGTATATGTGCGTGTGCTTGCAAACGTACTTTCACAACCTCACTTGCACTCCCACTTGGTAACTTGTCAATTTTTCCAAATATCAACACAAAATGTTTCCCACTTTATTATCCACAAGACAGGCCCCACTATTGAAGGAATTCCCATGGCATTGCTGTGGTAGGCTTTGCAAAACTTCTTGAAGCAGCAGCAGCCTAGATGACAAGGAATCCAACCCCACTATAGATTCAGCCTGGGAAATATCTTGGGTACAGGCAGGAGCTTGAGAAGTAGGAGCCCTGATTTCAGATCACTTCCCAAAATAGAACCTGGGAAACCTAAGGACCCCCAGAAGTCAGCTACTATCACTCATTTTTTCCTGTGTGATACAGTCCCAGGAAGCTGCTCACTCCCCCAAAGCAGGGGAGCTCTGATGGTCATTACCATTTATCCTTTTCTAGGAACTACAATGACTGCTTTTTGAATGTCATTAACTCAATTAAGCCTCCCAATAACCTTAGGTACAAGGTAAGTGTAATTAAATACTTTTCAGTTTACTGAAAGAGGCTCAGAGTGATTTTATGATAAAGCCAAGGTCACACAGTGACTTAATTGAGCAGTAAGGAATCAAGCTTAGTTCTCCCAGGTTTCAGGCAACATGCTCTATAGTCCCAGGGCCTCACCTAACACCTGGCTCCTCCAACCCATTCAAACAAATGAATGAATGAATGAATGAATGAACCATGAGGGTCCCGGGAAGGGGCAGGGTGGTCCTCATCAACCCTGTTCTCCCTACTCTATCCACCCCCCACAGACTTGTGCTGAGGATAGGTGGCTCAGGCCATGCTGACTGACCCTCTCCTTCCCCGTGGAGGCACCTGTGAGACAGTGGCCTCCTGGGGCTTCCCCAGGGCTGCCGTCAGCACAGGGGGACTCCGAGCTGCCAGCCCTGCTGTTGCCCCTTCTTCCTCTGGCTCCAGCTAGGCCCAAATCCAGATGAAGAATCTTTTTAGACATGTGCAAGGACTGGCTCAGGATCAGTCTGGCTGCAGCCACAGGACGAGGTGAGTTGGCTTCCAAGTCAGAAGACAGCAGTGAGTGGGGCCAGTAAGGAGAAAGCCTTTTGGCAACTATAGACTCTTCCTAAAAATAAAAGCAAATTCTTCACATCACTTTAGGAAACTTTTTCCTCCTTGACTTTACAATGAACACAGGAATAAGCAAAAGCACTTCAGTTCTCTGTGGAACTAGGGCGGAAGTCCTTTTGGCTGAGAGCAGGAGTGAGAACCCGGCGACCTGGCACCCAGCAACAGCAGCCCTGGCTCAGTGTCCCTTGGCTCCCCCGATGGCTCCTCTCACCTCTCTTCACTTTAGGATCACATGTGGCTCCTGGTCCCCAAATAGGAAGTGGCAGAGAGCCCTGAGGGCTCCCAGGTGGAGCTTCAGGGCTGGAAGGGAAGGGCGGATCCTGCGTCTGGCAAGAGCAGTGGAGAGCCACCCCTTCGCCTCCAGGACGGCTGCTGGCCTTGGGGCCTGCGGGGCCTGCAAGGGCAGGGCGAAGGGGACAGAACCAAGATTATCAAGAGTTCACAGTGCAAGATTCTAGAGCATTTTGGCCCCTGTGTGTCTACAGTGCTTTGGAGAATAGTATCAAGTGCTTGTCCTAATTTCTTTCCACCTAGCAAGTGCAATGGCAGAGAGCACTGGCACAATCTCAAGGTGTGATGGTGTCCTAGTTGGTTTTGTGCTGCTATCACAGTAACCTGGGACTGGATAATTTATAATGAACAGAAATTTACTTTCTCACAGTTCTGGAGGCCGGGAAGTCCAAGGTGAAGGTGCTAACATCTGGTGAAGGCCTTCTGGCTGTGTCATCATGTGGCAGAAGGTGTGAGGCAAAGATAGCAAACCCTCTTTATAATGGCATTCGCCCACTCGTGATAGCCCTGCCCTTGTGACTCAGTTTCCTCTTAAAGGCCCCAACTCTCAACACTATCACACTGGGGGTTGGTTCCAACCTATGAATTCTGGAGAGGACATGAACATTCAAACCATACTGGATAAAAGGTTGATTTTCCTTTAAGCGACTCTGAGGCCATAGTCCTCACTGCAATGAGACATCTTGCTTCCAGATTCCTGTATCTTGACAGCTGCCTCCTTGATGGGGTCCTGATTTTGCCTCCCCTGCATCCCCTGGGTGAGTTCCTGTGGCCACAGAAGCACATCCCTAGGGCCTGGGTGTCTGCACATCCAGTGGGGAGGGCCAGTGTGGCCCTGTGTGTCTGGGGTCAGGGGCTCTGTCCTGACAGATTTGGACACGCTCTCATGAGCGTTCCCTGTGGGGACTGAAGAAAAAGATACCACGTCCTGGAAGACAGTAATCAGCTCCTACATTTATTCTACTACTGATAATAGTATTTCTGACAGAGTAATAATTTTAACATGAAACAAAAACCTAAACAGAGGCATTACTGACATCCCAATTCCAAGGGGAGCAGCCACATGAATAGGACGTGCCAGGAGAACTGCAGTGTATCTAAGGCCACTGGGGAAGCACAATCCACTGGCCTTGCAGACAAGGAACAACAAACTCTGGGGAAAGGAATTAAAAGAAATCCGGGCTCATTGTCTGATCATGGCCTCATCTTCCTGCCAGGCCCGAGCACGGGACTCCCTCCCTACAATCTCCTTAACCTACAACTCCCCTTTACACTTGCAAGACTTCCTTACAGGTGCCAGGGCATTAGAAGTTCTCCAGTTTCTAAACTTAAAAGTGTCTTCAACTCTCATCCCATCCTTTGGGGATTTTCCCAGCAAAACTAGGCAAAGGAGAAAGCTTGCTTTTTATAGAAGTATCTGGCTCATTACCAGGGGTGAGAAGATGATCATGTAATGTTTGCAGATAAACACCAATACATCTGAGCCCAGATGGCCTTGGAGTCCCTAAAGGAGACCAGCTTTTCCTCTGCTTATGAGAATCCTGGCAGGAACCTCTGCTGACTTGGGAAGAGCTGGCCCGAGCAGCACGTGCCCCTGCATGGATCCTCCCTGGGGAGCACCATGTAAATGGCCCAGGCCTGTGCGTCTGCTGTTCCGGGCATGAGCAGGCTGGGGAGCTGCTGATGACAGCCTCTCCTTTCCCCTCACCTGCTGTCCCAGTCAGGACAGTCTGAGCCTCTTTGAGGACTGGCTGGAAGAACTGGTATCCAAGGTGGTTGCCTGCGCAGACAGGGAGAGAGGAGGGCACGGAGAAAGCGAAGTGCAGTTGGGAGAGAAAAGGTGGAAGAGGAGGGGAGGGAATGGGGAAGAGTAACACGGAGGTGCCAGTGGGGAAAGAGAAGGCGTGAGGGAAAGAAAGAGTAGAACAGCTGGGCAGTCGCTGTGTGCGCAGGGAGACATGGGGGAGCAGGGAGGGAGAAGGGACCAAACAAACACATAAACACATCTTCCAGAGAGAGACAGGGGAAGTAAAAGAGCAGAAACACCTGCACAGGGACGGCAATGAGGAGACACGCAGAGGAGCCCACGGAAGGGCCAGGGGAGGAGGTGGCAACCACAGCGGAGCCCAGCCAGGCCTAGGACAGAGGGCGCTGGGCCCCGCACCGCCCCTCGCGCCCCCGTGTGCGCGTTACGTGGCCAGAGTGGACACAAGCGGGATTTCCGGATTTGGAGAGAGCTGACCAACATTTCTGCCTCTTCACAGAAGGACCTGGGCCGAGTCGATGGCTCCTCCGAGCCTGTGCTCAGCCACAGTGCGGCAGGACGCTCACCCCGCAGCCTCGCTGGGGAGATTGGGAGCACAGGGCTGGTGTCAAGCAACACCTCAGGGCACACAGCTGGCGATAAATACATGGTAGCTATTACTGCTGTCTGTTTACACAGAACCTATGGATTACATTGACCACATTCACATAAGCCAATTTGTAAAATCTCAGATAACTGAGAAAAAAATCATTGTATTAAGAGGTTTATTCCAGATTATTCTGCCTCTCTCTCTCTCTCTCTCTCTCTCTCTCAGAGTCATGCTTTGTACTCTTTGTTCCTGGTGTGCAGGGTGTGGCTCCTGAGGGGGACTTGGGGTCAGAGCGAGGCCCCTGGCCACGACGTGCTCTTCCTCCAGCTAGCGGTGTCTCTCTCCCCTCCCTGAGTGACTCATACAGTTCACTACAGTGACTCCTGCAAAGTGGTGTCCTCAAGGCTTAGAACTTTGTAAGGGATGATGGCCCCTCTAGATCCCAGATGCAAATTCACAAAATATGTATCCCAGGCCACTCACAGGAAAACCACACATCTGCCCCCTCCCTGAGCTGATTCCTGCCACTTGCCCCAGTACAGAATGTGTTCTCTTCAGAGAGCTCCGCACAGCCCAGCAGAGCCCTGGGCCTCCCGGGAGCCGATTCTTGCCTTTCTTCAGCCACTTTCCAATCCCCAGCATGACTGTTTGTGACCCACAGTAGCACCCGTGACAAAGAGCACGACTGTGTACTCAGCACATGCAGTCATTTCTCGGTATCAGTGGGGCGTTGGTTCCAGGTTCCCTGAGGATTCAAAAATCCATGGATGCTCTAGTACCTGATGCTAAATGGTGTAGTATTTGCATGAAACCTGTGCACATCCTCCTGTGTACTTTAAATCATCTCTTTTGAAACCTTAAAATCTGTATCCCCATCATATGCCGAAATAAAAAAAAAATAATTAAAAAAAAAAAAAGAAATATGTAACCAAAAAAAAAAAAATCATCTCTAGAATACTTATAATAACTAATACAATGAAAACGCTATGTAAATAGTTGTTATATCGTATTATTTTTTATTGTATTATCATTTTAATTTTTAAAAAAAATTTTTCATCTGCAAATATAGAACCTATGGATACAGACAACCGACTATAATTATGTATCAGGATACCCCAAAGTATATGCACTTGAAATCTAACAAAAGACAGTATCAGGGAGAAAAGGAACATTTACTAGTGTAAGTAATCAAACATCAAATTCCAGGAAGGCTGGAAATACAGCTGGACCTCGGGAATGTCTCAGCCTAGAGGCTTGAGTGCCGAGGACCCCCTTCTCTCCTCTCTGCTCCCTGCAGGCTGGCCTCCGTGTCCCCAGACAGCATCTACCTGGCATCGCACAGGCCTCACACCGGGCCCCTGAGGGGCCCTGAGATGGGTCCCACAGGGCTCGTGTTAAAGAAAAGAAAACCCCAGGACAGCCTCTGCCTGGCCTAGTTAAGTCAAGGGCTGGCCAAGGAGACAAATACAGAAGGATATGACTGTTACCTGCTAGAGGGAGGTGTGGGGGGGCATTTTGCAGAAGGAGGGAGAAGTGCCATGTATTTTTCTAGATAGACAGAACAGCCGGGGGCAGTAGGATGGTCTAGTGACCTTCAGACACGAACCCATGGAGGGTCCTCTCCTCCATGTCAGGCCCCCATCTTGTGCCATTTGCCCTCTTCCTGGCCTCATTCTAATTTCAGAGGCTCAGGCCCCGTGTGTCTGCTCAGTGCTGTCCCTGAGAGACAGGGAGAAGAGATCAGGTGAGCCCTGAAGACAGAGATGGGCTGTCACTCACCTGTTCTCCTTGTAGGCTCCTCCTCCTCAACCCGACCGTGATGAGTTGGGATCCTTCCTTCAAGGCTGGATCCCAAGGCAGACGCTCTGAGGTCTGGGGAAGCCCAGTCGTGCCTGTCGCAGGCCGGCTGGCAGTGGGGAGGGAGCAGCGCTCGACTACTTCGCGGTGATGCTCAAAGGCCAGGAGTGGGAGGACAAGGAAGAGGCCGTGGTGGGGGCCATAATTCTGCTGCAGGAGCCGAGGCTCAGAGGGACCCGACAGGAGAAGACCTGCCACCTAGCCCCAGCCTGCTGGGGGTGGGCGGCGCTGGCCGTGGGGAGCCCGCGCAGCAGGTGTCTGGGGACAGGAGCTCCTGGTGGGCAACAGCGGGGGAAGCGGGCGGGCGCTGCGCGGCGCCGAGACCGTCCCGGTTGGCCACAGCTCACTGGCATCTTGGAGCGGCATCCTCGCACCCTGGACCTGAGCCCTTCAGAGAAGAGCAACATCCTGGAGGCCAGGAGCGAGGGGGTGGCTGTTCTGGAGGACGGCAGAGCCAAGCGGCCATCCTCACCCAGCTCAGGCCGGATGTGGAGCCAGACCCAGACTCTAACCCAGACCCTGCCGGAAGGCCAGTGGAGACCGTTGGTTCTCCTTGACCCCAGAACAACCCAAAGCACAACCCATCCCTCCCTAAAAAGAGCCGTTCCAGGGGACTTGGCCCCCTCGAACTTCCTGCTGCCTCTGCTGCAGAGCCAGGGAATAAGCCCGTGGTCAGAGGTGGAAGGAGCTCCCTGGGGAAGAGCCAGGCAGGAAGAAAAGAGGCAGACCTGTGACCAAAACCTGGACCCTGAGCCAGAACCCCGTCACCCGACTCACCCACAGAGACTTTCGCAGCAGCAGCCGAGGTGGACGCTTCCCTGAGGGCCACTTTCCTCCTGGCTTCCTCCCGCACCCAGCTCAGGGCTCCAAACAGCAAGGACTCCGCTGAGCGGGGAGGCGGCAAAAGCAGGCCCGCCCCAGCCAGCTCGGCTCCGGGCTCCAGGTTATCCGTGTGCTGTGCTGATGGAAGGGCCCCCAGCAGTCAGTCAAGCCTGCAAGACTGGTCCTGGCAGCCCAGGGTACCAAGGGTGTGGAAGCAAGTGACACCCAGATGGCTCGCAGTTCTAAAGGATCCAAGCCCACTGTAGGGGAAGAGCCAAAGGCGGGGAGACGGTGTAAATTCTTGCTTTCCTGGGGTAGGGGGAGAGAGGACGTGGAGGAGGAGGCAGCATGGCCCTTTGGCTTATAACTCACAGCTGCCCAGCCTGGCCACCCGGCGGGGAGGGTAAGACGAGGTGCCAGGGCAGGGTGGGAGTGGGGCAGCATCCACTGGTACCTTGGGGCACTGGAAACTCTGCCCTGGGCAGGCCTGAGGGCAGCTGAGGCTGGCAGGGGTGGCTTAGGCTGCCACAGTGGGTATTGGGCTTCTGGAGAACACTTGCCCCATCCTGCCTGACCCAGACCTCTGTCCCCACAACCTCCTCCCACCCTCTCACACCCACCATTCTCCCCTGGCACAGTGCCTTGCAGGAGAAGTGGGTATAACGGAGTTTGAACTGAGTTCCACCACCTCGGGGGACACTTCCCATGGCCCTCTTGTTCAAGCTCCTGACCCAGGAGGCCTCGATTACCTCTTCCTGCCCATCCCTGCAGAGGGCCAAAGGAAGCAGCTTTCCTGGGCGCTCCATTCAGTCCTGCTCTCCTTTCCTCTGTTTTGCTGTCATATAAATCACCTTTGTTGACAATAATTTTTTTTTATTGAAAAAAAAAAAAGATATTCCCCTGCCCCTCTCAACCACTGGCCTGACGCAGGGATGCAGGTCCTAGTTCTCCAAAAGGAGTCGGGATGTTTAAAAAAGACGTGAAACACTTTGCCATGTTTTCAAGCCATTTCTTTTGTCACATATGCGCCGTCACTATTGCCTTCCACATCTATGGGAGCAGGGGCTGCCACTCTGGGGAAGAATTCTGTTGAGGGGCAATAAAGGATTACCAGGGAGAATGAATGGCTCAGGGAACAGAGACGAACTTGTACACAGTTTTCTTTGGAATTTGATCCTAAGAGACAGACGTTACTGTGTGAAAGCGTCTGTTCAGGTGTGTTGACATTTGTGTTTTTCTTTTCTGCAACAGATAATGTGATAACAGGGAGGAAAAAAAATGAAACAATTGTTCTCCTTGGTGAGAACCTGTGGCCCTAGGTTCACATGTGGACTTCTGGATCCTTGAGTGTGGCCTTTAGACTAAATCCAAATTTTAAAGAACAAATCCTTTTAATAAAGGGATTGGTTCTGTGAAGTTTGGTTGAGGGGCTGCACTTGGGGATTTGGAGGGCCACATGTGACTTTGAGGCCACAGGTTCCTCACCCCAGACAAAGGAACTTCAGAGAACAACTGCGTCCTGTGCTTTGGGAGAGATGGGGGTGCAGTTGGGGAGAACTTGAGGCTGCTGCTTCAGTTCAATGCATCACAGCACCATGTCGTGGGTACTGATTTCTGACCCCAGCACTTGGAAGTGGCAGTGTGAGCCAGGATCGGGCCAGCCTCCTCTGGTGTACCCAATTGTGATGATGGACAGATAAAGTTACGGATCACACAGGAACGGCAGCAAATATGGAGGACCAGGGGAGAAGAGGACAGCAGTAAGCAAATAACAGGTGCCGAAAAGCTCTGCTTTGGGGACAACAGATGAATGGGGTTGATGGGAACTATTGTTAAGTCTGAAGCCTCCTTAGATCATGGGTAGAAAAATAGCAGGCCAAAATTTAAGCTGAACCTAATTTCAAAATTTGGCTTTCCCGGTAAAATAGAGTCACATTTCGATTTTTTTTTTTTCAGTTTTCATTTTCCTTCTCAAAATGTCCCTGTTGTAGAATATAGTAAAATGAAATGGTTATTAGGAAGGGTCAAAATCAGACTTCCAGGGGTCAAACCCTTGTTATTTCATTATACGTGTGGCCTGAGGCAATTTGCTTCAATTCCCCAACCTCACTTTTTCCAGTTATAATTGCCAGTTTCCCCTATTGTTGTGAAAATAATTTGAAATAATGCACGTAAGGAACTAGAACAATGGCAGGCCCACAGTACTCAATAGATGGCTGTTACTTAGGATTATTACTGTGATTACAATTATTAATCACTGGGCCCTCTGTGAAGTTCTTTTGGGGTTTTCCAATTAACAGGAAGATCAGAAGCTTGCCAAAGACTTACTCCAGCCCGCAGATCCTCCATGGTTTGAAGGCTGCTGGTGAACTGGTTACTTTTGTCAGCAATTCTAATGCCAGGTATTTTTTTGTCTCCACACTAACTGACCCAACTTCTGCAGGATCGCAGGAAGGCAAATATGAGAATGGTGATGCTAAAACCTTCTTGAGAACCAAGCTAGCTCTTTTTCTCTTTCTAAATATTTCCTGGCTGAGAACGAAGGTTTTAGGGAATTTATTAGACTCTTTCACTTCTATTATTTCACTAACAAGTTTATGGATCAGATAAAAATATATATATTGAACTAGAGAGGGTAGATTAAGGTGGTGGATGAGAAACACCGCCAGAGAGAGTGTCTCTGCAGAAAAGACAGATTCTAACAGAAATTACAAGAAAGAAGCAAGAGGACGAGCATACATCAGACGAGGGTTGGAAGGAGGGGTACCTGAGGCCATGGGAGACTCCACGGGAGGAAGTCGCAGAGGAGAACTGGAAGCAGAGACTTCTGGAGCAGCCTGGAGACAAGCGGCAAGGGGAGGCGCAGCGATTACCTCTCCCCTCCCCTGCATCTTGGACAGCTGGTGGGCTCCCCAGCGGGTGGAGAGACCTGCAGACACCAACCCAGAGACGGCTGCCGCCAGTGAGCGGTAAGCCTGTAGTGGACGTGGCACCAGGCTCCCAACTCCCGCAGGCACTTCCCAGGGCACAGACCCAACCCGCGCAGCAGGCACCATATTGCCTCCTTCTCCCCTCCCCCGACCCTACCTGCGGCTGCCCTGAGAGACAATATAGCCACCAGCTGGAGGCACCTCCAGGGAACGGGACCTTCCCTTTCGGGGCCCTACAGCTGACTGAGGGGAACTCAGACTGTGAACTCCCTACCCACTAGCCCTCCCAGGTGCTGCTGGCACGGTGATCCCAGGAGAACGGGGCAGACCCCGAGGCTGAGAGACATAGACCCAGCTTGGGCTCCCTGTGGGAGAATTGGGACTGGCACTCCTCTCCCTGGTGGGGATATAGTTTGAACTCTGGGGCCCAGAGGTCAGACCTGCAGACCAGATCCCGTGCACCCAGGTCTCGCATTGCCCGAGGCACAGAAGGGATATACACAAACAGCCTACTGAGGTGTGTGTGCCTTCAGGGGCGGATCAGTGTCCTAGAGGGCAACCCTCCTCCCAAAGGGAGGCCCTGCACCCAGCCCAGGTGGCGTTCCTGTGGCAGGGAACCTCCCCGCTGGCATCACAGTCCAGGGAGGCCTAGTGGCGTGTGGTCTGGCCTGCTGGCAGAGGCCCAGGAGTAGCTGCGGAGCTGGGGAGGGTGGAAGTGAGGCCTGCTCCAGACTGCAGGTCTCAGACAGCCCCACCTCCCCACATAGACTTTCTGACTGAGCGGGGCCATTCCAGCCCCTCCCTGACAGCTTTTCCTGGGAGCAGAGAACAGAAATTTGACCCCTGCTAACGACATTGGTGGTGCCTGAGGCAGGCTTCCTCAACCCAGCTCTGCCCAGACTCTCTCCTAGACCAGCTCACTGAGGGGAAGAAAAGGACACACTTGGAAGTCCCAGGGTCCCACCCACCACCTGAGGCACTAGAGTGCCTCTCTACAGGAACAAGAGCTGGTTACAGGACACAAAAACAACGGCATAGCCTGTTCCTCCAAGCAAGCGCCACCTACTGGCAGGGAGGACATCCTGCACACCCTTTTCACTTCACGGCAACTACTGACTCATTATACAGGGAGTGGTCGAACCTCACCCACAGACACCACCTAATGGCTCAGAAACTAAACAAGGTGTGTGAATACCCAAACAAAAACCTAAAGGAAAGAAGCAACAACTGATCGACATGGGACGAAATCAGCGAAGGAACTCCGGAAATATGAAGAACCAAACTGAAACCACACCCCCAAAGAGGAGCACCAGCCCCTTAGAAACGGACAGCAAACAAAATCAGGGTACCAAAATGACTAAAGAGGAATTCCGAATGTGGATTGAAGAAAATTCAACAACCTGCAAGAACAACTCAATAACCAACACAAAGAAACCAGAAAAAGCCTCTAGGACCTGGAACAAAGGTTCACTAAAGAAATCGATATAATGAAGAAAAGTTTAACCGAACTCCTGGAAATGAAGAATCAATTCAGGGAACTACAAAATTCAGTGGAAAGCCTCAAGAACAGGGTAGATCAAACAGAAGAAAGAATCTCAGAGAGTGAAGATAACACCTTCCAAAAAATAAATCAGTCACAAAGATAGAACAGAGAAACAAGAGAAAAGAGCAAAGCCTACAAGAGATGTGGGATTCTGTGAAGAAACATAATGTGAGGGTCATAGGGTTACCAGAAGGGGAAAAAGACAACACTCAAGGGTTGGACAAGCTATTTGAAGATATAATAGAGGAAAATTTCCCAGGCCTTGCTCAAAATATCATTATACAAGTTCAAGAAGCTCAGAGGACTCCTGGGAGATTCAATGCAAATAGGAGGACGTCACAACATGCAGTCATCAGACTGACCAAAATATCAACTAAAGAGGCCCTTCTAAGAGCTGTTAGATGAAAGAAACAAGTAACATACAAGGGAAAGCCAATTCAAATAACACCAGACTTCTCTACTGAGACTTTACAAGCAAGGAGAGACTGGAGTCCCATTCTCACTCTTCTGAAACAAAACAATGCCCAGCCTAGAATCTTATTCCCTGCAAAACTAAGCTTTATATATGAAGGAGAAATGAAGACATTCTCAGAAAAGCAAAGTCTGAGGGAATTCACCAAGACAAGACCAGCCCTTTAAGAAGTACTCAAAACAGTGTTACCCACGGATCACCACAATAAACACTCATGAATGTAAATCTACTCAAAGCTAAAGATCAAAGCCCAGACACTACAATGGCTCAAGAGAGAAATCAAAACAACAACATCCAACCCAACAGAATGAACAATAATCTACCTTACCTATCAGTTATCTCAATAAATGTGAATGGCTTGAACTCCTCACTGAAGAGACATAGGCTGGCCAAATGGATAAAAAAACACAAGCCAAGTATCTTCTGCCTTCAGGAAACACATCTCACCTGCAAGGATGCAGTTAGACTAAAGGTAAAGGGGCGGAGAACAATATTTCAAGCAAATGGAAGCCAAAAGAAAGCTGGCGTGGTGGTGCTGATTACAGATGACTTAGTTTTTAAATCACCAAAGTAATAAAAGACAAAGAAGGTCACTATATAATGGTGAAGGGTACAGTTCAACAAGAAGACATAACAATTCTAAATATATATGCACCCAACCTTGGTGCACCCACATTCATAAAGCAAACTCTACTTGATCTAAACAAATGGATAAATAACAACACCATAATAGTTGGAGACTTTAACACCCCACTGACAGCACAGGACAGATCCTCCAAACAGAAATTCAACAAAGAAATAATGGACTTAAACAGAACCCTACAACAAATGGGCCTGACATTTACAAGACATTCTACCCCAAAACCACTGAATATACATTCTTCTCATCAGCTCATGGGTCATTCTCTAAGACTGACTATATCCTAGGACACAAAGACGTCTCAAAAAATTTTAAAAAATAGAAATTATACCATGTATCTTTTTAGACCACAATGGAATAAATGTAGAAATCAATCCTAACAGGAGTCCTCATTTATACACAAAGTCATGGAAACTAAACCACCTTCTGCTGAATGATCACTTCATAAATGAGGAAATCAAGATGGAAATCAAAAGATTCTTTGAACTAAACGACAAAGGTGACACAAGTTACCAAAACCTGTGGGACACAGCTAAAGCAGTCCTGAGAGGAAAGTTTATTTCCATAAATGCCTATATCCAAAAGTCGAAAAGATCACACATAGACAACCTAATGAATCACCTCAAAGAGCTGGAAAAAAAGAACAGACCAACCCCAAACCCAGCAGAAGAAGTGAAATCATTAAGATCAAATAAGAACTAAACGAAACTGACAACAGGGAAACTATACGGAAGATTAATAAAACAAAAAGTTGGTTTTTTGAAAAAATAAACAAAATTGACACACCATTGGCTAGACTAACGAAAAGCAGAAAAGAAAAATCTCTAATAAGCTCCATCAGGAACAATAAAGGAGAAATTACAACTGATGCCACAGAGATACAAGATATAATTTATGAACACTACGAAAATCTCTATGCACACAACTGGAAAATGTGGAGGAAATGGACAATTTCTTAGAAACACACAGCCTCCCTAAGCTCAACCAGGAAGAAATAGAATTCCCGAACAGACCAATATCAAGTACTGAAATTGAAACAGCAATAAAAAACCTTCCTAAAAAGAAAAGCCCTGGACCAGATGGTTTAACACCCGAATTTTACCACACCTACAAAGAAGAACTGGTGCCTATCCTGCAGAAATTATTCCACAGCATCAAGAAGGATGGAATTCTCCCCAACACATTTTATGAAGTTAACATAACCCTGATACCAAAACCAGGAAATGATGCAACAAAAAAAGAAAACTACCGACCAATATCCCTTATGAATATAGTGCAAAAATTCTCAACAAAATCCTAGCCAATTGAATCCAGGTGCTTGTCAAGAAAATAATTCATCACAACCAAGTGGGCTTCATCCCAGGGATGCAGGGATGGTTCAACATACACAAATCTATAAATGTAATTCATCATATAAACAGAAGCAAAAACAAAGACCATGTGATCCTCTCAATAGATGCAGAGAAAGCATTTGACAAAATTCAACACCCTTTTATGATAAGAATGCTCAACAAAATAGGCATAGACAGGGCTTACCGAAAAATGATATAAGCCATATATGACGAACCCACAGCCAATATCATACTGAATGGGGAAAAATTGAAAGCATTCCCACTTAGAACTGGAACAAGGTTGCCCACTATCTCCACTTCTGTTCAACATAGTGCTGGAAGTCCTTGCTATAGCAATCAGACAAGAGAGCGGAATTAAGAGCGTCCAAAGGGGAGCAGAAGAGATCAAACTCTCACTCTTCGCTGATGACATGATATTATACCTAGAAAACCCCAAGGATTCAACCAAGAGACTCCCTGATCTGATAAATGAATTTGGTAAAGTGTCAGGATATAAAATCAGTACACAGAAATCAGAGGCATTCATATACGCCAACAACAGTCAAAATGAGAACCAAAGAAAAGACTCAATTCTCTTCAAAATAGCAACAAAGAAAATAAAGTACCTTGGAATATATTTAACTAAGGAGGTAAAAGACCTCTTTATGGAGAACTATGAAACACTGAAGAAATAGCAGAGGACATAAACAGATGGAAGAATATACCATGCTCATGGATCGGCAGACTCAACATTGTTAAATGTAGGTCAATTGCATTGACCTACAGAGTCAATGCAATACCTATCAAAATACCATCATCATTTTTCACAGATATAGAAAAAATAATTTTATGCTTCATATGGAACCAGAGAAGACCCGGTATAGCAAAATCAATTCTAGGCAATAAAAACAAAATAGGAGGTATCAATTTACCAGACTTCAAACTATACTACAAGGCTATAGTCATTAAAACAGCTTGGGACTGGCACAAGAACAGGGACATTGACCAGTGGAACAGAACAGAGAACCCAGATATAAAACCATCCTCATATAGCCAACTAATCTTCGACAAAGCAGACAAAAACATACACTGGGGAAAAGAATCCTTATTCAATAAATGGTGCTGGGAAAACTGGATAGCCACATGTAGAAGACTGAAACAAGACCCACACCTTTCACCTCTCACAAAACTCAACTCACACTGGGTAACAGACTTGAACGTTAGGTGTGAAACTATTAGAATTCTAGAGGGAAATGTTGGAAATACTCTTCTAGACATTGGCCTAGGCAAAGAATTTATGAAGAAGACCCCAAAGGCAATCACAGCAGCAACAAAAATAAACAAATGGAACCTAATGAAATTAAAAAGCTTCTGCACAGCCAAAGAAACTGTCAAGAGAGCAAACAGACAACCCACAGAATGGGAGAAAATTTTTGCAAGCTACACATCTGATAAAGGGCTGATAACTAGAATCTATTTAGAACTCAGGAAAATCAGCAAGAAAAAAATCAAACAACCCTATCAAAAAATAGGCAAAGGACATAAACAGCAATTTCTCAAAAGAAGACAGAATAATAGCCAACAAACATATGAAAAAATGTTCAACATCTCTAATTATCAGGGAAATGCAAATCAAAACCACAGTGAGATATCACTTAACTCCAGTGAGAATGGCCTTTATCAAAAAGTCCCCAAACAACAAATGCTGGTGTGAATGCAGAGAAAGAGGAACATTCCTACACTGCTGGTGGGACTGCAAACTATTTCAACCTCTGTGGAAAGCAATATGGAGATACCTCAAAGCGATACAGGTAGATCTACTATTTGATTCAGCAATTCCACTACTGGGCATCTACCCAAAAGACCAAAAGTCACTTTATGAAAAAGACACCTGCACTCGAATGTTTATAGCAGCACAATTAACAATTGCAAAGCTATGGAAACAACCTAAGTGCTCATCAATTCATGAGTGGATTAATAAAATGTGGTATATGTATACCATGGAATACTACTGAGCTTTAAGAAACAATGGTGATATAGCACCTCTTGTATATTCCTGGATAGAGCTGGAACCCATTCTACTAAGTGAAGTATCTCAAGAATGGAAAAACCATCACCACATGTATCACCAGCAAATTGGTATTAATGGATGAACACCTAAGTCCCCATCCTCCAGATGGTCACTCACTGGGCTAGGCAGCTGCAGGGGGCTGAGCAGGGTGTGGGCCAAGGATGACCATTGTCTCACTTGACCACTCTCAGCCTGGATAATTATTACCTTTGCGCTCTCCAGGCTTCTTTTCTTCTCCTTGTCCTGTAATCTTTGCTTCTGTCTTATAAGGACTTGCTGAAGGTCCCTGTTGTCATCCAAACTGGCCACAGTCCTCCTTCTCTGTCATGCTGTGAAGTGACTGAGACATGTTGTGTGTCCAGCACCTGGGAAAGTCCAGGAAGCTGGCTTTTCTCTCCTTCATTAAGCAGGTCAGCCATGTTCTGTAAGGAATATGCACTCGTTCCATTTAGAGTTGCCAAGCAGAGGGTTTGGAGCCATAGAGGACTGTCCTCCACCATGGTCGATGGGGGACCAGCATCGGCCTTTGGCATTGGCCCAGTCTTGGCTCGGGCTTTTGGGTCCACCTTCCCGCAGGCTGACCCCTTCTGGCTGGCTCTTCCCCTCATCTTCCTGAGACGCCTCTCCTTACTAGAAAGGCCACCACTGCAGTGCACACCAGGACCTGTCAGGAGAACTTCAGGGCTCCTGCAGTTGCTCCAGGCTTTTGAATATCATCATCAGAACAGCCCACAGCTGGTCAAGAGTAGCTGTGGAGATATTTCAGGTGCGGACATCAGGCCCTTCGTGGCTCCGAAAGGATCCGCAGCTCTGCCTCCGCTTGCCAGTGGCCTGTGGGTCCCAACTGACCTCAGGAGGCCCTACGGATTGTTCTGTCACTAACACAAATGAGTGCCAGCCAGCCAGGATGGGGCATCTGTTGGGGTAGGGGAGGGGAGGCCACCCATGAGCCAGCAAACCATGGCCCTCATTTTGCTCCACAAATAGAAAGTGACATTGCTTATGTAGTGTCTTGGGGGAGATGGAAAGTGTCTTGGGGGAGCTCATGGCCCAGGGACTGGCCTCCTCTGAGGTCCCTCTCTCCTTGTGTTTGGTCAGTGCTGGCACACAGGGCCAGAGGAGTGAAGGGCCTCCCCAAAGGTGTTAACCAAGACCACCTAAATTTCAAGCGTAAGAATTGGAGAGAAGTTGACTGGAACAGGCAGAGTCTTACACTTCCAAGGATTTTCTGTGGCTCCAATGTGTCACTGTTCAATCCAAGAGTCCTGAATGGGGTGACAGAGTGACAGAGCTCTGGGGGAGACAGTGATCCAGGCCCCTTCCCTCATGTTGTTTTGCCATCCTTAGCTCCTGCCACATCCATTCGTCTGTTGCTGGACATTTGGGTGCTTGCACATCTTGGCTAATGTTAATGATGTTGCATTGAACAGGAGTGTGCAGATATCGCTTTGAGATACTGATTTTTATACCTTTGGATAAATACCCAGAAGTGGGATTACCAGATCATACGAATAATTATATTTTTAATTTTTTGAGGAAGTTCTATATTGTTTTCCGTAGTGGCTGTTCCATTTTACATTCTCATCGATAGTGCACAAGAGTTCTAATTTCTCCAATTCCTTGCCTTTTTAACTTTAGAACTTTTTTATAATTGCTATCCTAAGAGGTGTGAAGTGATATCTTATTGTGGTTTTGATTTGCATTTTCCAGATGATAACTGATGTTGAGCATCTTTTCACATACTTGTTGGCCATTTGTATTACATGTCTTTTTAGAGAAATGCCTATTTAAGTCTTTTCCCCATTTGGAAATCTATTCATTTGGTTTTTTGCTATTGAGTTGTATGAGTTCCTTACATATTAACCCCTCATCAGATATGTAATTTGGAAATATGTTTTCTGATTCCATAGGTTGCTTTTTCACTCTTGTTTTTGGGTTGTTGCTGTTATGTAACTTTTTAGTTTGATATGTTATCACTTGTCAATATTTCCTTTTTTTACTTGTGCTTTTGGTATCATATCCAAGAAATCATTACTAAAACTGTCCTTTACTAAAAATGTCCTGAAGATTTTTCCATATGTTTTCTTCTAGGAGTATCACAGTTTAAAATTTTACATTTAAGTTATTAATCCATTCTGAGTTCCTTTTTTGTGCATGGTGTACAGGGGTCCAATTTCATTCTAACACTTGTGGCCATCCAGTTTTCCCAAAAATATTTACTGAAGAGACTATTCATTCCTGTGTATTCTTGGCACCCTTGTCAAAGATCAGTTGACCATATATGCATGGTTTTACTGCTGGGTTCTCTAACCTGTTCCATTGGCTTGTGTGTGTGTCTATATGCTCATACTATACTTTTTAAGTTATTGTACCTTTATAATATGTTTTAAAATCAGGAAGTGTGGCAACTCCAGCTTTATTCTTTGTTTTGGCTATTTGGGTTCTTATGTGACTCCATATCTTTTTCCTATTTCTGTAAAAAATAAAGCCGTTGGGATTTTGATAGGAATTGCATTGAATATGCAGATTGCTTTAGAACTATGGATATATTAACAATATTAAATCTTTCAATCCATGAGTACTGGATGTCTTTCTACTTGTTTTTGTCTTTATTAATTTGTTTCATCAATGGCTTAAAGTTTTTGGTGTAAAAATCTTTTGCTTCTTTGATTACATTTATTCTTATTTTATTCTTTTTGTTTCTATTGTAAATAGGATTCTTTAAATTTCCTTTTCAGTTTATTCATTGTTAGTGATTTTTGTATGTTGATTTTCTATTGTGCAACTTTACCAAATTAGTTCATTAGTTCTAACCTTTTCTGTATGTGGAAACTTTAGCGTTTTCTATGTATAATATGATGTCATCTGTAAACAGAAGTAATTTTACTACTTCCTTTCTGATTTACATGCCTTTTATATCTTTTTCTTACATTATAGGTCTGGTTAGAACTTCCAATGCTATGTTGAATAGAAGTGGCAAGAATGGGCATCCTATTCTTAGAGGAAAAGCTTTCAGTTTTTCACCATTGAATATAATGTTAGCTGTGGGCTTTTTATATTAATATATAGCCTTTATTATGTTGAGGTAATTTTCTTCTATTCCTAATTTGTTGCATTTTTAATGAAAGAGTGTTGAATTTTGATAAGAACATTTCTGCATCTATTAAAATAAACATGTAATTTTTATCCTTTATTTTGTTAATGTGGTGTATGACATTGATTAATTTGTATATGTTGTATCATCCTTGCATCCCAGGAGTAAATGCCACTTGGTAATGGTGTAAGATCCTTTCAATGTGCTGTTATATTTGGTTTGCTAATATTTTGTTGAAGATTTTTGATCTATGTTCATTAGGGATACTGGCTTGTAGTTTACTTTTCTTGTAGAGTCTTTGGTTTTGGTATCAGGATTGATATTATATTCACACAATGAGTTTGAAAATGTTCCCTGCTCTGTGGATTTTTGGGAGAGTTTGAGAAAGATTAACATTAATTCTTCTTTAAATGTTTGCTAGAATTTACCAGTAAATATTTGGACCTGGGCTCTTCTTTGTTACGTTTTTGATTATTAATTCAATCCCCTTACCAGTTATAGTTCTGTTCAGATTTCCATTTCTTCATGATTCATTCTTGATGCTCTAATATTGGGTGCATATAAATTTAAATTATTATATCTTGGTAAATTAATCCTTCTATCATTATATTACATTCTGATTTGTCTCTGTTGTCAATTTTTTATTTAAGGCTATTTTATCTGATATAAGTATGGCCACCCCTGTTCTCTTTTGGTTATCAGTTGCCTGAAATATTTTACTTCATCCTTTCACTTTCAGCCTATGTGTGTATTTAAAACTAAAGTGACTCTCTTATAAATAGTGTATAGTTGGGTCTTTTTACTATTCATTTAATCACTCTATGTATTTTGATTGGGGAGTTTAATCTACTATATTTAAAGTTATGGTTGCTAGGGATGGACTTACTATTGTCATTTTGTTCATTGTTTTTCGTCTGTCTTGTAGGTTTTTTGTCTCTCTTCTCCTGTTTATCTTCCTTTGTGCTTCATTGATTCTTCATAGTGGAATGTTTTCATTCCTTTTTTTTTTCTTTCGTGTACCTAAGTATTTTCTTTACGATTACCATGGGGTTTACATAAAACGTAGTTACAAGAATCTATTTTATGTTGATAACAGCTTAACTTAAACTGCAACAATTTATTTCTCTAACACATTTTATGAATTGATGTCACAAACTTCATATTTTTATAATGTGTATACAATAACATAATTTTATAAAATTTTATATTTATATTGGTACTTCTGTCTTTTAACTTTTCTACCAGCATAAACAATGATTTATGCACTATTATTACAGAATGAAAGTATTCTGCCTTTGCCTATATATTTACCTTTACCAGTCAGCTTTATATTTTCATGTGATTTCATGTTGCTGTTATAGTCCTTTGGTTCAACTTGAAGGACTCCCTTTAGCATTTCTTGTAAGATAGGTCTAGTAGTGATTAAATTACCACAGCTTTGTTTTTTGTTTGTTTGGGAATGTCTTTACCACTCTTTCATGTCTGAAGGATGGTTCTTCCAGGTACAGTATATTAGATTGGTAGGGTTTTTTCCAGCTCTTTAAATACACAATCCCACTCCTTTCTGGCCTGTAAGATTTCTGCTGAACAATCAACTGATAGCCTTATGGAATTCTCTTATATGCAACAAGTAATTTTTCCCTGGATGCTTTCAGAATTCTCTCTTTGGGCCAGGTGTGGTAGCTCATGCCTATAATCCCAGCATTTTGGGATGCTGAGGCAGGAAAACTGCTTGAGCCCAGGAGTTTGAGACCAGCCTGTGCAACAGAGTGAGACTCTTCCTTTACAAAAAAAATTTAAAACAAGTAACAAGGCACAGTGATGTATACCTGTAGGCCCATCTACTCAGGAAAGTGAGGCAGGATCATTTGAGCTCAGGACTTTGAGGTTGCAGTGAGGTATGACCACACTACTGCATTCCAGCCTGGGTAATGGAGTGAGACCCTGTCTTTAAGAAAAAATTCTCTTTGTGATTTTTTTTTGACACTTTGATTATAATGTATCCCAGTGTGGAGTTTTATAGTTCATCTTATTTAGAGCCTTTTGCATTTCTTGAATCTGGATGTTCATTTCCTTCCCTAGATTTGTTTTCACCATTATTTAAACAATCATTCTGCCCCTTTTCTCTATCTCTTCTCTCTTTGGAACTCCTATAGTGCATACATTGGTTTTCTTGATGGTGTCCCATAAGTTCCATAAGCTTTCTTTACTCTAATTTCATTCTTTTTTTCTTTTTGTCCCTCTGATTGAATAGTTTCAAGTGACCTGTCTGTAAATTATCTGGTATTTTCTTCCTATTTATTAACTCCACTTTTATACCCCTCCAGTGAATATTTCTGTTGTTATTATAGTCTCCATCTAAAAAATTTTGTTGCTGTTAATATTTTCTATCTCTTTGTTGAAATACTCATTTGTGCATGCAACATTTTCCTGAGCTTATTGAGCGTTTTCATCACAGTTATTTTGAATTCATTGTAAGGTAACTCATATGCCTCCATTTCTTTAGGAGAAGTTTCTGGAGATTGATTTTTTTCTTTTCTTTGGGTCATGTTTGATTTTTTTTTTCTTCCCTTTCTTCAAGTCATGTTTTCTGTTTCTTCATGTTCTTTGACACTTTGTGCTGCTGTCTGCATATGAGAAAAAACATCCACTTCTCCAGTTTTTTTAAAAGAGGGTCACACATTTAAGTTTGAATCAAAAATGTCAATTTGAAAATATTATGTATATTTTAAAAAATATTTCCTGAATATTTTTGATTCTTCACTGAAGGGAAGAACTTCACCAATCTGCCTGCTAACAGCTAGTTTCCTTTTTTCAGGAGGATCATAATCTTTCCCTCCTTCTGGTGTCTGTCTGCTGTACTGCCCTCAGCCATGTGAGCATGTCTGCATTCTGAGACAGGTGAAACAGAAACCATTTCCTCAGGACTCTCTGCCCCAAATTCTGAACACTGTGTGCATGCTTGTCTTTTCTTTCCCTCCCCAGGGAGAAACTGGGGGCTGTGGGTTTACTTGATATTGTCACACTGAGCAAGAGAGAGGGACTCTGGCTGCCTCCCATGCATCTATAGTATTCCTGGTCCCATCAGCACTCTGAGACAGGCAAAATAAAAGCTAGTCCCTCAGGCAACACCCTGAAAAGGCAGTGTTGGATGGATGCTCCAACTTTTACCATTTCCAGGAAAAGGCTGGGATTTGAGAGTTTCACCAGAGCTCATTCTGTGCTGAGCTTTGGAAAAGGGTTATATCCACTGAGTGCATACGAGTGCAAACTATGCTTTTGTTTTATGCAACTCCCAACCTGGGACACTTTTCTATCACTGCTTATATTCAGGCAAGAAAGAAATAAGTCTCTTGGGCACCCTGAAAAGTCAGAATATTGAATGTATGGTTCAGCCCTCTTCTCTTTCCATGGAGAAGCTGAAAGCTTGGAGTTTCCTCTTGATTATATGTTTCTGTGCCAGGGGAAGGGATTAAAGTGAGGGTGTACCAGAAATTTCCCTTTTTGCTTCAATGTGGCTGGTTTCACACTTGCTCAGGGTGCAGGAGCCTCTCAGCTGGTCCCTGGATTTCTCAAAAAGGTAATCAGTCCATGTGTTGATGTTGAATCTGTCTTCTGGTGAGGGAATGTGGTCTGGAACTTCCCATTCTGTCATCTTGCTGATGCCACTCACCTGTTCAGATGTTTTGCCAATTTTTAAATCAGGTTTTTAATTTTCTTATTGTTGAATTTTAAGAGTTATTTGAATAAAAGTCCTTTACCTGATATTTCTTTTACAAATATTTTCTCCTAGTCTCAGGCTTATCCCCTCATTCTTATGATAATGTCATTTACAGAGCAGAAGTTTTTAATTCTAATGAAATCTAGCTTAACTATTATTTCTTTCTTGGATTGTGCTTTTGGTATTGTATGTAAAAATCATCACCAAATCCAAGGTCATCTAGATTTCCTCCTATTAATATATTATCTTCTAGGTGCTTTATAGTTTGCGTTTAGTCTATAATCCATTTTGAGTTAATGTTTCTGAAGGGTGGAAGATCTATGTCTATGATTTTTGTTTTGGGTTTTGTTTTGTTTTTTGCAGGTGAATGTCCAGTTGTTCCAGCACCATTTGATGAAAAGACTATCTTTAGTATATTGCTTTGCTCCTTTGTTAAAGATCAGCTAACTACCTTTGCATAGGTCTATTTCTGGGCTCTCTATTATGTCCTATTGATCTATTTTTCTATTATTTCACCAAAATAACACTGTGTTGATTACTGTAGCTTTGTAAAAAGTTTTCAGTCAAGTAATGTCAGTTTTATGATCTTGTACTCCCATTCAATATTGTCTTGGCTCTTCTAGGTATTTTGACTGTCTACATAAACTTTGGAATCAGTTGGTTTATAACCACAAAATACTTGCTAGGATTTTGACTGGGATTGCAGTAAATCTCTGGGTCAAGTTGGGAATAACTGACACCTTAATAAGATTGTCTTCCTATCCATGAACATGGACTATCTCCATTTATGTAGTTCTTTAATTTCTTTCATCGCAGTTTTATAGTTTTCCTTATATATATCTTGTACATATTTTATTATATTTATACCTAAGTATTTTATTTTTGGGGTCCTAATGTAAATTGTATTGTGTTTTAAATTTCAATTATTCATTAATGTTATATAGGAAAGAGATTACCTTGTATTCTGGAGCCTTGCTATAATTACTTATTAGTTCCAAGAGGTTATTTTGGTCAATTCTTTCAGATTTACTACATATATTATCACATCATCTGCAAAGATAGTTTTATTTCTTCCTACACAATATGTATACCTTTTCTTTTCTTTCCATCTCATTGCATTAGCGAAGATTTTTAGTTTTAAGTTGAAAAGGAATAGTGAGGTGGAATATTCTTGCCTTGTTCCTGAATTTAGTGAGAAAACTTCTTGTTTTTCACAATTAAATACAAGGTTAGCCTTAGGTTTTCATAGATGTTCTTTGTCAAGTTGAGGAAGTTTTCTACTCTATTTCTTGTTTGATGGGAGTTTATTGTTGGAGTTTGGGTTTTTTTTGTTCATTATGAATGGATGTTGGATTTTTGTCAAATGATTTTTTTTTTTGCATCTGTGGATAATGTCATGTGATTTTTCTTCTTTAGCTTCTTGATGTGATGGATTACCTTATTTGATTTTTTTAATGTTGAACCAATCTTGCATACCAGGAATAAATCCCACGTGGTTATAGTGTATAATTAATTTTATACATTATTGGATTCAATTTGCTAGTATTTGGTTGAGGATTTATGCATGTATATTCATGAGAGATATTGGTCTATAGTTTTCTTTTATCATAAAGTCTTCGTTAGGTTTCTTTATTAGGATAATGCTGCCTGCATAAAAAGTGAGTAAGTACTTCCTCTGCTTCTTTTCTTCTTCTTCTTCTTCTTTTTTTTTTGAGACAGAGTCTCACTTTGTTGCCATGACTAGAGTGCTATGGCATCAGCTTAGCTCACAGCAACCTCAAACTCCTAGGCTCAAGCAATCTTCCTGCCTCAGCCTCGAGTAGCTGGGACTACAGGTGTGTCCTACCACATCCAGTCAATTTTTCTATTTTTAATAGAGACAGGGTCTCAGTCTTACTCAGGCTGGTTTTGAACTCCTGAGCCCAAGTAATCCTCCTGCCTTGGCCTCCCAGAGTGCAGGGATTACAGGCATGAGCCCAGTTCCACACCTAGGCATCTCTGCTTCTATCTTTTGGAAGAGATTGTAGTGAATTGGTATAATTTTTTCTTAATTATCTGGTAGAATTTGCCCTTGAATCTATCTGGGCCTGGTTCTCTCTTTTGGAAGGTTATTAATTATTGTTTAAATTTTTAAAATAGATGTAGGCCTATTCAGATTATCTCTTTCTTTTTGTATGAGATTTGGCTTCTTGTGTCCATCAGCCAATTGATCCATAATATCTAGGTTATCAAGTCTGCATATTGTTCAAACATTCTTTATTAACCTTTTAATGTCTATGGGATCTGTAATGATGTCCCCCCATTCATTTCTGATATTAGTAATTTGTGTCCTTATTCTTTTTTTTTCTTAGCCTGGCTAGAGGCTTACCAACTTTATTGATCTTTCCAAACAACTAGCTTTTGGCTTCAATAATTTTCTCTATTGATTTGGGGTTATTCAATTTCATTGCTTTCTATTCTGATTTTTATTATTTATTTTCCTTTCTTTACATTAGATTTAATTTCTGCTTCTTCTACTAGCTTCATAAGGTGGATGGCTAGGTTACTGATTTTAGATCTTTCTTATTTTGTAATATATGCATCCAGTGCTATAAATTTCCCGAGCACTGCTTTCTCTGAATCCCACAAAATTTGATGTTTTATTTACATTTTTGCTTAGTTTAAAATATTTTTTATTTATCTTGAGATCTTCCTTGACCCATATGTTATTTAAAGTGTATTATTTAGTCTCCATAGTTTGGCATTTTCCAGCTACCTTTCTGTTTTTGATTTATAGATTAACTCCATTGTGGTCCTAGGGCATACAGTATATGATTTCTATGCAAATTTGTTAAGGTTCATTTTATGACCCAGAATGTGGTATATCTTGTGAATATTGCATTTGAGTATGTATTCTGTTGTTGTTGACTGAAGTAGTCTGCAGATTTCAATTATATCTAGTTGCATGATGGTGCTGTTGAAATCGACTATGTCCTTTGTGATGTACTGCCTGCTAAACCTTTCCACTACTGACAGATGGGTTTTGAAGTCTCCAAATATAATAGGAGACTCATATAATTCTTCTCACAGTTCTATCACTTTTTGCCTAATGTATTTTGCTGCTTTGTTATGAGTCACATACACATTAAAGTTGGTTATATCTTCCTAGAAAAGTAAACCCTTTATCATCATGTAACGCCCTGCTTTATCCTTGATGATTTTCCATATTCTGAGGTCTGCTCTGTCTGAAATTAATATACCAAATCCAGCATTGCTATATTAATGGCTGGGACTTCTTTAAATTTATGTTAGCATGGCATATCCTACTCCATCCCTTTACTTTTAATTTATGTTTCTTTATATTTAAACATGTATTTAAGTTTCCTATAAACAACATATAGTTGTGTTTTATTTTTGGTCTGCTTTATAGTTTTTATATTTCAATCGATGTATTTAGATCACTGACATTTAAAGGGTTTATTGATATAGCTGAATTAATATTTATCATATTTGTTACTCTTTTCTATCTTTTGCCCTTGTTTTTTGTTCCTATTTCTGTCTTCTACCCTTTTTCTGCATTTTGATGATTTGAGGATTTTATATGATTCCATTTTCTTTCTTTCCTTAGAATATCAATTATACTTCTTTAGACTTTTTTAGTGGTTGCCCTAAATATTTTTAAAATACAACTTTAACTAATGCAAGTCCAGTTTCAAAACCACTCTAGTTCTTCACAGATAGTGCAAAAACTTTATATTAACAAAGTATTCCTAATTCTTTCACCTGTCCATGATCATTGCTGTCATTCACTACACTTATGCATAAGCTATAATTACCAAGTACATTGCTGCTATTATTATTTTGAACAAATTCTTATCTATTCAATTAAGAATAAAAAGGTAAATATTTCTATTTTACCTCTACTTATTCCATCTCTAATTCTCTTTCTTTCTTTATGTAGACTCAAGTTGCTGACCTAAATCAATCTTCTTCTCTTTAAAAAACTTCTATAACATTTCCTGTAGACAGTGCTATTGGCAACACATTCCCTCAATTTTTGCTTATCTAACAAAATATTTTTCCTTTGTTTAGTCTTGGTAGATTTTGTATTTCTAGAAATTTATTCATTTCATTTAGGTTATTTAATTTTTTGACATCAATTGGTCATAGTATTCTCTTATAATCTTCTTTATTCCTCTAGAATCAGTATTAAGGTTCCATTTTAATTTCTGATTTTAGGGCCGGGCACAGTGGCTCAGGCCTATAATCCTAACACTCAGGGAGGCCGAGGTGGGCAAATCGTTAGCACTCAGGAGTTTGAGACCAGCCTGAACAAGAGCCAGATCTCGTCTCTGCCAAAAATAGAAAAAATTAGCCAGGCATGGTGGTGCATGCCTGTAGTCCCAGCTACTCGGGAGGCTGAGGCAGAAGGATCTCTTGCGCCTAGGAGTTTGAGGTTGCTGTGAGCTAGGCTGATGCAATGGCACTCTAGCCAGGGCAACACAGTGAGACTCTGTATCAAAAAAACAAATCTGATTGTAGGAATTTGAGTTTTCTCTTAGTCCATCTAGCTAAATGATTGCCTATTTGTTGACTTTTTCAAAGAACCAAATTTTGCTCTCATTATTTTTATCTATCATTTTTCTATTCTCTTTCTTACTGATCTCTGCTCTAATCATTATTATATTTGTTCTTCTCCTTGCTGTAGGTTTAGTTTATTCCTGTTTTTCTACTTTCTTAAGTTGTAATGTTGCCCAGGCTAGAGTGAGTGCTGTGGCGTCAGTCTAGCTCATAGCAACCTCAAACTCTTGGGCTCAAGCAATCCTACTGCCTCAGCCTCCCAAGTGGCTGGGACTACAGGCATGTGCCACCATGCCCAGCTAATTTTTTCTATATATATTAGTTGGCCAACTAATTTCTTTCTATTTATAATAGAGACGGGGTATCGCTATTGCTCAGGCTGGTTTTGAACTCCTGACCTCGAGCAATCCACCCGCCTCGGCCTCCCAGAGTGCTGGGATTACAGGCACGAGCCACCATGCCTGGCCAGAGATCTTTCCTTGTTTTCTAATGTAAGCACTTATAATTATAAATTTCCCTCTTAGAGCTGCTTTCACTGTGTCCCATACATTTTGGCATATCGTGATGCATTTAGATTCATCTGTTAGTATTTTCTAATTTTTCTTTTGATTTCTTCTTTGATCCATTGCTTGTTTAAAATGGTATTATTTAATTTCCCCAAATTTATAAATTTTCTGGTTTTACTTCTATGATTGATTTCTAATTTCATCCCATTGTTGTGAGAGAAGATAGTTTGTAGAATGTCTGTATTTTTTTAAGTCAATTGAGACTGATTTGTGACCTATCTTATTGTCTATCCTGTAAAATGTCCCATGTACATTTGAGAAGAATATATATCCCATCATTTTGTGGTAGCATGTTGTGTATGTGTCTGTAAGATCAAGTTGGTTTATTGTGTTAAGTCTTCCTTTTTGTTACTCATTTCTGTCCGGTTACTATATGATTAGGGATGGGGAACCTGCAGCCTTGGGGCCATATGTGGCCTTCTGGATCCTGGAGTGTAGCCTCTTAACTGAATCCAAATTTTACAGGACAAATCCTTTTCATAAAGGGATTTGTTTGGTGAAGTTTTGATTTGATCGAGGGGCCTCACTTGTGTATCTGGGAGGCCACATGTGCTGTATTGAAACTCTTAGTAATATATAAAATCCCTCTTGGCTTTTCTGTAAGCTGTTTTATTTAAAATCTATTACTTCTGGTAATAGGATAGCCACCCCACATCTATTTGGTTACTATTTGCATGGAGTAAATTTATCCATCTTTTAACTTTCTATTTGTGCCTTTTGGATCTAAAATGATAGTTTTGTAGGTAACATATAGATGGATTATGCATTTTTATCCATTCTGCTAATCTTACTGTGCCTTATTTATAAATTAAACTTTACGATAGGTATTTATGTATAGAAAAAAATAGTATAAATAGGATTTGGTACTATTTGTGGTTTTAGGTACACATTGGGGGTCTTGGAATGTATCCCCCCACAGATAAGTGTGGACTTCTGTATGTTCTATAACTACTTTCTTTGTAGTTACCATGGGGATTACATCTAACAGCCTAAAGTTATAACACTCTAATTTGAATTTATGCCAGCTTTACTTCAATAAATACCAAAATTCCGATCTTTTACAACTCCTTCTCCATCCATTTTGGTGTTGATGTCACAAAGTTAGACATTAGAATAGTACCTAAACTTAGCTGATAAAGAAACAGCAGGGTTTGAGAGGACTCACTCTAATTTTTAAAGTGTTCTAGTATAGGTAAAATACTACAGCATCACATGCTACAGAAAAATCTTTCATGAAAGGAAATGTCAATGAAAACAGCAAACATCACTGTAGTCTTATTTTCACAAACTGCCACAGCCACCCTAACCTTCAGAAACCACCACCCTGATCAGTCAGCAGCCATCAACACTGAGATGAGACCTTCCACCAGCAAAAAGATTATGACTTGTTGAAGGGTGAGATGATCATTAGCAATTTTAGTAATAAAGTTTAAAATAAGGTATGTAATTTTTAGACATAATGCCATTGCACACTTAATACATTATAGTATAGTGTAAACATAAATTTTGTATGCAGTTGGAAATCTAAAAGTTCATGTGACTCGCTTTATTGCAATATTCACTTCATAGTGGTAGAACCTGCACTATTGCTGAGGTATTTTGTTGAACCGCATCTCACTTTCCTAGATCACTATGGTCAACTCAGGCTCAGAACCCCCTTGGTTATTCCCTGGGAGTCCCTATGAGTGACTCATCTGTACAATATTTACTATAGAGATAAACAAGAGAAACATCAGCCAGGACAGTCAGGGCTTTCTCAGGCCCCATTGATAGAGGGAACAGAGAATGTGACCAGGATGGTGGCTCAGAAAGAAGGTGGCCAAAGGGCAATTTTTTTCTGTTTGTATTTTTATGTAGAGTTTATTTTTTTAGAGCAGTTTTCCATTTTGTGAAAATTGAGTGGAACAGTATAATGTTGGCTGTGGGTTTATCATGTATGGTTTGTATCATTTTTAGGTAAGTCCCATCTATGCCTATTTTGTTAAGCATTCTTATCATAAAAGGGTGCTGAATTTTATCAAATGCTTTTTCTGCATCTATTTAGAGGATCATATGGTCTTTGTTTTTGCTTCTATTTATGTGGTGAATTACATTTACAGATTTGCATATGTTGAACCATCCCTGTATCTCTGGGATGAAACTCACTTGGTCATGATGGATTATTTTTTGATAAGCACCTAAATTCGGTTTACTAGGATTTTTTTGAGAATTTTTGTATCTATATTCATAAGAGATACTGGTCTGTAGTTTTCTTTTTTTGTTGCATCCTTTCCTGGTTTTGGTATGAGGGTGATGTTGGCTTCATAAAATGTATTGGGGATGATTCCTTCCTTCTCGATGTTGTGGAAAACTTCTGTAGGATAGGCACCAGTTCTTGGTAGGTCTGGTAAAATTTGGGTGTGAAACCATCTGGTCTGGGATTTTTCTTTTTAGGAAAGTTTTTTATTGCTGCTTCAATTTTGATACTTGATATTGGTCTGTTCAGGAATTCTATTCCTTCCAGATTGAGACTAAGGAGGCTGTGTGTTTCTAAGAATTTTTCAATTTCCTCCCTGTTTTCCAGTTTATGTGCATAGAGGTTTTTATAGCATTCATAGATTATATTTTGTATTTCCATGGTATCAGCTATAATTTCTCCTTTTTCATTCCTGATAGAGCTTATTAGAGTCCTTTCTTTTCTGCTTCTTGTTAATCTAGTAAGAGGCATGTCAATTTTGCTTATTTTTTCAAAAAAACAACTTTTTGTTTTATTAATCTTCCATATAGGTTTTTGGTTATCAATTTCATTTAGTCCTGCTCTTATCTTTGTTATTTCTTTTCTTCTGCTTGGTCTAGGGGTGGTTTGCTCATCCTTTTCCACTTCTTTGAGACAATTCAATACATTCTTCATTTGTGATCTTTCTGTTTTTCAGATGTAGGCATTTATGGATATAAATTTTCCTCTCAGGATTGCTTTAGCTGTGTCCCACATATTTTGATAACTTGTGTCTCCCTTATCATTTACTTCAAAGAATCTTTTGATTTCCACCTTAATTTCATCATTAATGCAATAATCATTCAGCAGAAGGTTGTTTAGTTTCCACGACTTTGTGTAGAGATGAGCGTTTCCGTTGGAGTTGATTTCTAATTTTACTGTGGTCTGAGAAGATGCATGGTATAATTTCTATTTTTTTTAATTTTTGAGATATGCTTTGTGGGCTAGGATATGGGCAATCTTAGAGAATGTCCCATGAGCGGATGAGAAAAACATATATCTTGTGATTTTTGTATAGAATGTTCTGTAAATGTCAGGCCCATTTTTTCTAGAGTTCTGTTTAAGTCCATTGTTTCTTTGTTTATTTTCTGTTTGGCGAATCTGTCCTGTTCTGTTGGAGAGGTGTAGAAGTCCCCAGCTATTATGGTTTACTGTTTATCATTTTGTTTAGATCAAGTAGGATTTGCTTTATGAATCTGGGTGTATCTGAGTTAGGTGCATAAATATTTAGAACTGTTATGTCTTCTTCTTGAATTGTACCCTTCACCGGTATATAGTGACCTCTTTGTCTTTCATTACTTTTGTTGATTTGAAAACTAAGTTATCTGAAATCAGAACTGCCATGCCAGCTTTCTTTTGGATTCCATTTTCCTGAAATAATTTTTTCCATCCCTTCACCTTGTGTCTCAGTGCATCCTTGTGGGTTAGATGTAGATGGGTTAGATGAAGACAGCAGATACTTGGCTTGTGCATATTTACTCATTCAGCCAACATCATACTGAAGAGGGGAAAAACTGAAAGCATTCCCACTTAGAACTGGAACTAGACAACGTTGTCCTCTATCACCACTTCTACTCAACTTAATGCTGAAAGTCCTAGCCAGAGCAATCAGACAAGAGAAGGAAGTCAAGGGCATCCAAATAGTGACAGAAGATATCAAACTATCGCTCTTTGTTGACAATATCATCTTATATATAGAAAATCCCAAAGATTCTGCCATCACACTACTGGAATTGACAAACAAATTCAGCAAAGTCTCAGGCTACAAAATCAATGTACAGAAATTAGTAGCATTCCTATATGCCAACAACAGTCAAACTGAGAACCAAATCAAAGACTCAATATCCTTCATAACAGCAATAAAGAAAATAAAATACCTAGGAATATATTTACCTAAGGAGCTAAAAGACCTCTACAGGGAGCACTACAAAACACTGAGGAACGAAATAGCAGAGGATGTAAAAATGTGGAAAACCATACCATGCTAATTGGCAAAATCAACATTGTTAAAATGTCTATACTACCCAAAGTGATCTATAGATTCAATGCAATCCTATTAAAATACCAACATCATTTTTTTCAGATATAGAAAAAATAATTCTACAGTTCATATGGAAACAAAGAAGACAACATATAGCAAAAGCAATCTTAAGCAAAAAGAACAAATTTGGAGGCATCAATTTACCACACTTCAGGCTATACTACAAGGCTATAGTAACTAAAATAGCATGTCACTGGCACAGGAACAGAGACATAGATCAATGGAACAGAACTGAGGACCCAGATATAAAACTGTCCTCATAGAGCCATCTAATCTTTGACAAAGCAGAAAAAAAACATACACTGGGTGAAAAGAATCCTGTTTCCATAAATGGTGATGGGAAAACTGGATAGCCACATGTAGAAGACTGAAACAGGATCCACACCTTCAACCTCTCACAAAAATCAACTCACGGTGGATAACAGACTTAAACCTAAGGTGTGAAACTATAAGAATTCTAGAATAAAATGTTGAGAAAACTCTTATAGGCATTTGCCTAGGCAAAGAATTTATGAAGAAGACCTCAAAGGCCATCACAACAACAACAAAAACAAATAAATGGGACCTGATCAAATGAAAATGCTTTTGCACAGCCAAGGAAACTATCATGAGAGCAAGCAGACAACCTACAGAATGGAAGAAAATATTCACAGGCTACACATCCCATAAAGGGCTGATAACAAAAAGCAAACAACCCTATCAAAAAGTGGGCAAAGGACGTATACATAAACTTTTCAGAAGAAGATAGAGTAATGCCCAGGAAACATGAAAAAAAGCTCAACATCTCTAATTATCAGGGAAATGCAAATCAAAACCACAGTGAGATATCACTTCTCTCCAGTAACAATGGCCTTTATCAAGAAGTCCTAAGACAACAAATGTTGGCATGTAGGTGGAGAGACAGGAACACTCATACACTGCTGCTGAGAGCGCAAACTAGTACAACCTCTGTGGAAAGTAATATGGAGATACCTCAAAGATCTACAAGTAGAACTACCATTTGATCCAGCAATCCCATTACTGGGCATCTAACCAAAGGAAAAAAAGACATTCCATAAAAAAGACACCTGTACTAGAATGTTTATGGCAGCACAATTCACAATTGCAAAGATGTGGAAACAACCCAAGTGCCCATCAATCCATGAGTAGATTAAGAAAATGTGGCTATTTTCTAGCTGGAACCATGGGGGATGTTGAATAGAAGAAAAAGAAGGTTGCTGCTGTGCCAGAAACCCTTAAGAAAAAGCAAAGGAATTTCACAGAGCTGAAGATCAAATGCCTGAGAAAGAAATTATCCAAAAGATGCTTCAAATGGTAAGGAGGAAGCTTATCTATGAAAAAGCTAAGCATTATCACACGGATTACAGGCAGATGTACAGAACTGAGTTTTTTTTTTTTTTTTTTTTTTTTTTTGAGACAGAGTCTCACTTTATTGCCCAGGCTAGAGTGAGTGCTGTGGCGTCAGCCTAGCTCACAGCAACCTCAAACTCCTGGGCTCAAGCCATCCTGCTGCCTCAGCCTCCCAAGCAACTGGGACTACAGGCATGCGCCACCATGCCCGGCTAATTTTTTTTCTATATATATTAGTTGGCCAATTAATTTCTTTCCGTTTATAGTAGAGATGGGGTCTTGCTCTTACTCAGGCTGGTCTCGAACTCCTGAGCTCAAATGATCCGCCCACCTCGGCCTCCCAGAGAGCTAGGATTACAGGCGTGAGCCACCACGCCCGGCCCAGAACTGAGATTTGAATGGCTAGGATGGCAAGAAAAGTGGGCAACTTTTATGTACGTGCAGAGCCCAAACTGGCGTTTGTCATCAGGATCTGAGGTATCAATGGTGTGAGCCCAAAAGGTCCAAAAGGTGTTGCAGCTCCTTCACCTTCGCCAGATCTTCAATGGAACATTTGTTAAGGTCAACAAAGCTTCAATTAACATGCTGAGGATTGTAGAACCATATATTGCATGTGAGTACTCAAACCTGAAGTCAGTAAATGCTACTACAAGCGTGATTATGGCAAAATCAATAGGAAATGAATTGTGTTGACAGATAACACTTTGATTACTCGATCTGTTGGTAAATATGGCATCATCTGCATGGAAGATCTGATTCATGAGATCTATACTGTTGGTAAATGCTTCAAAGAAGCAAATAATTTCCTGTGGCCCTTCAAGTATCATCTCCACAGGGTGGAATGAAGAAAATGATAACCCATTTTGTAGAAGGTGGAGATGCTAAAAACAGGGAAAAGCAGATCAACAGGCTTTTTTTTTTTTTTTTTTTTGAGACAGAGTCTCACTTTATTGCCCAGGCTAAAGTGAGTGCCGTGGCGTCAGTCTAGCTCACAGCAACCTCAAACTCCTGGGCTCAAACAATCCTGCTGCCTCAGCCTCCCAAGTAGCTGGGACTACAGGCATGTGCCACCATGCCCGGCTAATTTTTTTTTCCTATATATATTAGTTGGCCAATTAATTTCTTTCTATTTATAGTAGAGATGGGGTCTCGCTCTTGCTCAGGCTGGTCTCGAACTCCTGAGCTCAAACGATCCGCCCACCTCGGCCTCCCAGAGAGCTAGGATTACAGGCTTGAGCCACCGTGCCCGGCCAGATCAACAGGCTTATTAGAAGAATGAACTAAGGTATCTACCATGATTATTTTTGTAATCTGGTCAGTTAATAAATAATGACTGCTTTCAAATTGAAAAAAGAAAATGTGGTATATGTATACTATGGAGTTCTACTCAGCCACAGAAAACAATAGTGATCTAGCACCTCTTGTATTATCCTGATTAGAGCTGGAGCCCATTCTACTAAGTGAAGTATCACAAGAATGGAAAAACAAGCACCATATGTATCACCATCAAATTGGTATTAACTGATCAACACTTAAGTGCACATATAGTAGTAACATTCAACGGCTGTCAGTCAGACGGGAGGGGGAAGGAAGGGATGGGTATATACACACCTAAAAGGTGCAGTGAGCACTGTCTGGGGGATGGATATGCTTGAAGCTCTGACTCGGGTTGGGTAAAGGCAACATATGTAACCTAAACATTTGTACCCCCCTAATATGCTGAAATAAAAAAATTAAAAATAAATAATAAAAAAAATAAAGAAAAGAAAAAATATTGAGTGGAACATATGGAGAGTTCACATATAGCCCTTTGCCTCCCCTCACAGTTAACATGTATGATTGACATCCTGGATTACGGTGGTACATTCCGTTACAAGGGATGAACCAATATTGAGACATTATTATCACAAAAGTCCATGGTTTCCATCAGGATTCAATCTTTGTGTTTTATAGTTCAATGAGTTTTTACAAATGCATAAGGTCATATATCAGACACTATGGCATCATATTAAATAATTTCACTGCCTAAAAGTCTCCAGGCTGACTTGTTCAGGCCATCTCACCTCCCCTGAAACCCTGATAACTTTCCTTGCTCTGTAGTCAGGACTGTGTGACATTCATCTAGCCACTCCAGCTTTCTTCGGATTAGTGTGAGCATGGTACACCTTTTTCTATCTCTTTACTTTTAATCTGTGTCTTTATATTTAAAGTGGGTTTACTGCAGACACATAAAGTAGGGTCTCATTTTTTATCCACTCAAACAGCCTCTGCTTTTTACTTCCTGTATTTGGATGACTAATGTATAAATAGGTAATTGATGTATGTGGATTAGTATCTATCATATTCATTTGTTTTCTACTAGTTGGCCATATCCTTTGTTTCTTTTTGCTTTCCTCTTCTTACTGCCTTCTCTGGCTTTAATTGAGCATATTGTATGATTTTATTTTGTCTCTTCCCTTTATCACATCAATTAGACTCTTAAAAAATTTTTATTAGTTGCCTACACTCACAATGACACCAAGTCTACTTTCAAATAACACTATATCTCTTCATGGGTAGTGCAAGTGCCTTATAACCGGTTGTATTAATCAGGGTTCTACAGAGAGACAAAAGCAATAGGATACACACACACACACACACACACACACACACACACACACACGGGCTGTCTGGAAAGTATCCAGCCATGTAACCCTTCTCATTATATTAACAGTGGCTAAACACTTTCTGTATAGCCCCCCTATATATGAGAGTGGATTATGGGAATTAGTTCATACAATTATAGAAGTTGAGAAGTCCCACAATATGCCATCTATCTGCGAGCCTATCAGAGAATCTGGTATCATGGCTGAGTCCAAGTTGAAAGGTCCAAGAACCAAGGAAGCTGATGGTGTAATTCTGAGTCCAAAGCCAAAGGCCTGAGAGCCCTGGGCATTGGGGTCGGGGCTTGTGGAAGTCCGAGAGTCCAAAGGCTGAAGAACCTGGAGTTCTGATGTCCAAGGGCAGGAGGAGAGGGGCTTTCCTGCTCTGGAAGAAAGAGTATTTTCCCTCCTTTTGCCTTTTTGCTCCATGTATTGGCCAATTGGATGGTGTCTACCCACACTGAGGTCAGATCTTCCCTCACTCAGTCCACTGATTCACAGGACAATCTCCTCTGAATATGCCCTCACAGATATGCCCAGAAACAATGCTTCACCAGCCATTCAGGCATCCCTCAAAACAGTCAACACCTGAAATGAACCATCACACACAGTATTCCAAATTTCTCCTTCCTGTTCCTTATAACATTTATGTCATTCATTTCACTTTTCCATGAGCTATAATTACTGAATATATTGTTGCTATTATTCATTTGGACTGTTTTTAGTTAGATGAAGAATAAGTAAACTATTTTATCTCCATTTGTTCTTTCTATAATGTTCTTCCTTTATATAGATCTGAGTTTCTAACCTTTATTATTTTTCATCACTGAATAAATTATTTTCTTCATGGCTCTGAAATATGCTTTATTTTTTCCAGCTTTATTGAAGTATGATTGGCAAACAGAAATTGCATTTATGTAAAGAGTACAATTTGATGTTTTGATATATGTATAAATTGTGAAATGATCACCACAATGTAATTAGCATATATATCACCTCACATAGTTATGTGTGTGTGTGTAAAGAACACTTAAGATCTACTCTTTTAGCACATTTCAAGTAAAGAATACATTATTATTAATTATAGTCACCAGGATGTACATTATATGTCCAGAACATACTCATCTTATAACTGAAAGTTTGTACCCTTTGATCAATATCTCCCCATTTCCTCCACCCCCTGACCACTGGCAAACACCCTTCTACTCTCTGTTTCTATGAAGTTGACTTTTTTAGATTCCATGTATAAATGAAATCACGAAGTATTTCATTTGTCTCTTTTGTCTGTATTTGTCTCTTAGTGTCTTGCTTATTTCACCTAGCATAATGGTCTCCATGTTCATATAATAAATGTTGCAAATGAGAAAATTTCTTTTCTAAGGCTGAATAATATTCCACTCTATATACAATATCGCATTTTTTAAATCCATTCAACCATACACAGAAACTTAGGTTGTTTCCACTCTTCATTATAGTCAATAATGCTTCAATGAACATGGAAATGTACAGATGTCTGAGAAATTGCCTTTATTTCCTTTGGATATATACCCAGAAATGAACACTGGATCATATGAAAGTCCTAGTTTTAATATTTTGACAAATTTTCACACTATTTCTCATAATGGGTGAAGCAAGTTACATTCTAACGAAGAGTGTATAGAGTTCCCTTTCCTCCACATCTTCATTTGTTATCTTTTGCCATTTTAATAATAACCATCAAGTTCACAGATTCTTTCTTCAGCTTGCTCAAGTCTGCTCTTGATGCTCTTTACTGCATTTTTAATATTATTCATTGTATTCTTTAGCTCCAGAATTTGTTTGGTTCTTTTTTATGCTTTCTATTTCTCTGTTTACTTTTTATTTTGTTCATGTATTTTTTCCTGATTTTGTTGAGTTGTCTTTCTGTATTCTCTTGTAGCTCAGCTTCCTTAATTGTGAATTTGTAGATCTCTATTTCTTTGGGGTCAGTTACTAGAACTAAATTAGTTTCTTTTGGTAGTTTCACGTTTGCCTAATTCTTCATGCTGTGTGTAACCTTGCTACAAATGTCTGTGCATTTAAAGGTGCAAACACTTTTTTCTGTTTTATAAGCCTAGTTTTGGCAAGTAAAGACCTCCTGCTGGGTCCCTAGATCTGCCTCTAGGATCATAGTCGAGTTGGGTTTATGCCAGGTTATTTGGCTGTTTACAATTCCACAGTTGGGTCTGTGGTTGGCAGTCCTGCTCCATGGGTACAGAGAGGCACAGTTTCCTGCCAGACCCTCAGATGGATGGGACTTCCTCTGCGACCATAATCTAGCAGGGATGGAGTCCTGTAACAGGGAAACTTCTATGTTTGCAGTCAAAGCCACAGCCAGCAGGCCTATTACCAGGGGCACAGATAGGATCCACTGGGTCCTTGAACAGGCTCCCACTGCATCTCTGCATGGGAAGAACTGCTTCTAGCACTGCAGGAAAATAGGGGTGGATCTGAGTCACAGGGCTGCTTCAGGGTCCACAGAACTGCCCCCAGACCACAGCAGAGGCTGGTACTGGGTATCAGCACCACTTCAGGGGCCATAGCCAAGGCAGACGCCAGGGTCCACAGCTGAGACTGAGGTTGTTGGGCCTGCTAGAAGGAACATGAATGGATGTCACTGGGTCCCTGGGCAGGCAGGACTGAGATCATGGCTGGAGCCGGGTCACAGGACCACTTCAGGATCTACATATAGTTGGGTTGGGTCAATGGCCAATGGGCCTGTTACTAGGGGCTCCTCCTGGGTCCTTTGGTATATCAGCTTGGTTTCAGGACCATGGCAAAGGGGGGCTAAGTCAGAGTCCTTAAGAGGATGGAGCTGCTTTGGTCTGTAGCTGGGACCACATGTGGTAGTAAGCCAGCTGCTGGGGTACAGGTCTGCCTTCTCAAAGCTGCTCTCCTGGGTCTTGGGCTTCACTGGGGTTTTACCATCTCCTATCTGTATTTCAAAGCTCCCACCAAAGCACTTTAGTCTGAGGATGGCTGCCAGATGACCGTATAGGGGAATGCAAGCTAGAGACTACCTATTCCATCATCTGCCTGACATCTGAAGAAATTTGTTTAACAATTCCTGAAAGACAAGTCTACTGGCAACAAATTCATTCAATTTTTGTTTGTCTGGGAAAGACTTTATTTCTTCTTCACCTTTTTTTTAAAACTGTATTTTTAGAGCAGTTTTAGGTTCACAGCAAAATTAAGAGGAAAGTACAGAGATTTTCCACATATCCCTTGCCACCACACATGCACACCTTCCCCACTATCAATATCCCTGACCAGAGTGATATGTTTGTTACAACACATGGACCTACATTAACACATCATTGTCATCCAAAAGTCCAGAGTTGACATTAGGGTTCACTCTTGTATATTCTATGGGTTTGGACAAATGTATACTGACATGTATCCATTATTGTAGTGTCATGGAGAGTATTTTCACTGCCCTAAAAATCTGCTCTAACTATTCATCCCACTTTCCCTCCCCCAACCCTTGGCAACCACTGCTTTTTTTTGACTATCTGCATAGTTTCCCCTTTCCAAAATGTTATATAGCTGAAATCATATAGTATGTAGCCTTTTCAGATTCACTTCACTTAGTAATACGCATTAAAGGTACTTCTATGTCTTTTTTTTCTTTTTTTGAGACAGAGTCTCGCTTTGTTGCCCAGGCTAGAGTGAGTGCTGTGGCATCAGCCTAGCTCACAGCAACCTCAATCTCCTGGGCTCAAACGATCCTCCTGCCTCAGCCTCCTGAGTAGCTGGGACTACAGGCATGCACCACCATGCCTGGCTAATTTTTTCTATATATGTTAGTTGGCCAATTAATTTCTTTCTATTTATAGTAGAGACAGGGTCTCGCTCTTGTTCAGGCTGGTTTCGAACTCCTGACCTCAAGCAATCCGCCTGCCTCGGCCTCCCAGAGTCTAGGATTATAGGCGTGAGCCACCACGCCCAACTTCTATGTCTTTTCATGGCTTGATAACTCAAGACTTTTTAATGCTGAATAATAATCTATTGTATGGGAAATACCACAGTTTATTTACCTATTCACCTACTGAAGTGCATCTTGGTTGCTTCTAAATTTTGGTAATTATGAATAAAGCTCTCAGCATCCACGTGCAGATCTATTTGTTGACATAAGTTTTCAACTCATTTTAGAGTTATTTTTAATAGGAACAAAGCCTTAGTTTTATAAGATGAAAAGAGTTCTTTGGATGGATAGTGGCGATGGTAGCATAAGAATATGAATGTACTTAATGCTACTGAACTGCACACTTAAAAATTATTGAAACCTTAAAATCTGTACCCCCATCATACACCGAAATAAAAAAAAATGGTTCCAATGGTAAATTTTATGTTATGTGCATTTTACTATCATTTTTTAAAAAATGAGAACACATCCCCAAATTTGCTACCTTGGTTTCTCAGTAAAATTCCTTTAGCAAAGTTCAAACTCTTTCAATATGAAATCTTTTGATCCCCCAATTCCATTTCTAGTAATGTATTCTAAAAAATCAGACAAAGGAATAACACACATATTTACCACCTCATTTTTTATAGAATTAAAAATGAAAAATTACTTAAAAATAAGCAATTCATTAAATATTTCTTTGTATATCACCTTAAAAATTATGATGTGGATCTATAATCTTGACATGAAATTTTGCTCCAATATTTTATTATGTTGAAAAGGCAGATCACAAAATAATGTACGTTGTGTGTGGGGGGGGGGTATGTGTAATGGTTTTCAAGTGATTAATCTAGAGAACTAGCTGATAAGCATCCAGAGATCATTTTAAAACCGTCCAGATGAATCTTGGAGCAGCTGCCTAATCTTTTAGTCACACAGAAGATCACATGTACCATTTCTGGAGTGCTCATCTGGGCCAAGCTCCAGTACACAGCTCAGTTAGTCCTCACAGCAGCCTTTTGTGGTAGGCATTTTCTTTATTCTTGTTTTACAGATAAGAACTCAGGGAAATTGAGTGTCTAGCCTAGGCTTACAGCCATCCAATGGCGGGATGGGAAAATTGGAGCGCAGGTTGTCTAATTCCATGCCCACACCAGCACACTGCTGCCCACAGAACTCGTCTCTACACACAGGCCTGAGTCAGGACAGTGTGGGGGATTCAAGGAATTTGGGGACTGATTAAGAAGGAAAATATGACCAAAGGGTGGCAATATATGCACAAGCTTTATTTGGTTGATGCTTTAAGAGAGGGGTCCTCAAAGTTTTTAAACAGGGGACCAGTTCACTGTCCCTCAGACCGTTGGAGGGCTGTTGGAGAGTGCTGCGCACATTCCACACATGCGCACTGTGGGCCCAGGATGAGTTGGCTGCTAAGCAGGACAGGCAGTGCCAGCAAAAACACCCGGTGGCAGGGCCGGATAAATGTCCTTGGCGGGCCGCATGTGGCCCGCCCACCAGCTGTAGTTTGAGGATGCCTGCTTTAAGAAGTCTGCATATGGAGGGAGTCCCTTAGGCATGAGACTGTCCAGAGGCTGTGGAGGCCAGGGGGACACCACACTGAGGGGAGGAGAGCAAGGGAGCTCCTAGGGAAAAGAGAATGGGAGAGGCACTTACACATGCAGGTGATGTCACCAGCTCAGTGGAGAGAGTCTGGCTCAGAGAGCTCCCAAGGGCAGCAGTGGCTTGGGGTCCTCACAGTCTCGGAGAAATCTTACCTATGGCTAGTAGGTGGTAGATGCAGTTTCATGCGGTATGCAAAGAGGCACTCTCCAAATGGCTACATTTTAAACAGATGTATAAAAATATCTGAGTTTGACTAATGAACCATAGGCTACTGTAAATAAACAAAAACTCTAGGCGCCAATATACAAAGGCCATCTTTAGTTCATATAACATCTTTGGCTTACATAACAGACAAGCCATTTGAGGGCTGCATCAGCTATGGGTTCCCAAGCTGGAAGTATAACCTTGTGGAGGAGACACGCTTTGCCAGGGGAAGTGTATAGGGAAGTTCTGCTGCCCAGACTTGGGTCCCTGTGGGTGAGGGGATTTCCCTATACCTTTTCCCTGACCTTTTCCCTATACCTTTTCCCTATACCTTTTCCCTGGGAGTGTGGCTTTGGTTGAAGACAAGGAATGTCCTTCCTGTGGGCATATTTTAAAAATATTTTCCTTTTTTTATTGTGGTAAGATATATATAACAAAATTTGTCAGCTGAGCACTGTGGCTCACGCCTGTAATCCTAGTACTCTGGGAGACTGAGGCAGGAGGATCACTTGAGCTCAGGAGTTCGAGACCAGCCTGAGCAAAAGTGAGATCCCATCTCTACTAAAAATAGAAAAAAATTAGCTAGAACTACTGGGAGGCTAAGACAGGAGGATCACTTGAGCCCAGGAGTTTGAGGTTGCTAGTGAACTGTGGTGACGCCACTGCATTCTAGCTGGGACAACAACTCCATCTCAAAAAAAAAAGTAACTTATCATTTTAGCCAATATTAACTGTATAATTCATTGACATTAATTACATTAACAATGTTGTGCTACCATCATTACTATCTATTTCCAGAATATTTTCATCACTCCAAACTGAAATTCTGTACCAATTAAACAACTGCCCAATTTTCCCCCTTCCCTATCCCCTGTTAACTTCTTTCTACTTTTTAAAAAATATATAATTTTTAATTATTATGATGTCTCTATGAATTTTCCAATTCTAGGTACTTTATATAAATGGAATCATACAATATTTGTCCTTTTGTATCAGGCTTATTTCACTGAGCATAATGTTTTCAAGTTTTATCCATATTGTAGCTAGCGCATACATCAGAATTTCATTCCTTTTTATTGTGGAATAATATCTCATTGTATATATATGCCACATTTTGTTCATCTATTCATTGGTTGATGGACATTTGTGTTTTTTCCATCTTTTGGTTACTGTGAATAACACTGCAATGAACATTGGCATACCATGTTTGAATACCTGCTTTCAATTCTTTTAGGTACATACCTAGAAGTGGAATCACTGAATCATACCATTATTTCATTCACAAGCTATGGTATGGCATATTCATAGGACAGAATACTATGCAACCACAACACATAGTACAACAAATGGTATACAATACTAAAAATGAAAGCTTGAGTGTTTTCCCATATCCTGAAATATTTGTTTAAAACATTTTTTTAATTTCAAAAATATATGGGGTACAAATGTTTTTTGTTAGATGGATGAACTGTATCATGCTGAAGTCAGGGCTTTCATTGTACCATCACAAGAATAGTGTATGTTGTACCTGATACGTAGATTTTTATCCCTCACTCTCCTCCCATCCACCCCCTTATTAGTTTTCAGTGTCCATTATACCACTTTATGACAATATGTATCTTTCATTTAGTTACCACTTATAAGTGAGAACATGTGGCATTTGTTTTTCCATTCCTGAGATACTTCAGTTAGGACAATGGTATCCAACTCCTTCCAAGTTGCTGCAAAAGACATTATTTTATACCTTTTTATGGCTGAGTAGTACTCCATGGTGTGTATGTATATACATACACACACATATATATGTATATATATTTTCTTTACCCACTCATCAGTTGATAGGCACTTAGGTTGGTTCCATATCTTTCCAATTGTGAATTGTGCTGTGATAAACATTCAGGTGCAGGTGTCCTTTTTGTAAAATGATTTCTCTTCCTTTGGGTAGATACCCAGTAGTGGGACAGCTGGATTGAATGTTAGGTCTACTGTTAGTTCTCTGAGGAATTTCTATACTGCTTTTCACACTGATTGTATTAGTTTACATTCCCACCAACAGTGTATAAGTGTTCCCTTTTCATTGCATCTGCCCCAACATCCATTGTTTTTTTGTAATAATGGCCATTCTGACAGGGGTAAGGTGGTATCTTATTGTGGCTTTAATTTGCATTTCCCTGATAATTAGTGATGTTGAGAATTTTTTCATGTTTGGACATTTGTTTATCTTCTTTTGAGAAAAAAATTGTTCATGTCTTTTGCCCACTTTTTGATGGAGTTATTTGTTTTTTCTTACTGATTTGCTTGAGTTCTTTGTAGATCCTGGATATTAGTCCTTTTTTGGATTTGCAAATATTTTCTCCCATTCTGTAGGTTGTCTATTTACTCTGTTGATTATTTCCTTTTGGTTTAATTAAGTGTCACTTATTTATTTTTTTGTTGCTGTATTTGCTTTGCAGGTCTTACTCATGAATTCTATGCCTAGGCCAATGTCTAGAGGAATTTTTCCTACATTTTCTTCTAGAAATTCTATGGTTTCAGGTCTTATACAAAATCAACTCAATCATCTTGAGTTGATTTTGTATACAGTGAGAGATAGGGATCAGTTTCATTCTTCTGCATGTAGCTGTCCAGTTTCCCCAGAAGCATTTATTGCATAAGGTATCCTTTCTCTACTGTATGTTTTTGTCTGCTTTGTTAAAAACCAGTTGGTTGTAGCTACATTGTTTTATTTCTGGGTTCTCTATTCTGTTCCGTTGGTCTATGTCTACCTTTGTACCATGCTGTTTTGGTTACTATAGCCTTGTAGTATAATTTGAAGTCAGGTAATGTGATGCCTATGAACTTTTTCTTTTTGCTTAGGATTACTTTGGCTATTTGGGCTCTTTTTTGGTTCCATAAGAAGTTTACAATTATTTTTTTCTAGATCTGTGAAAAATGATGTTGCTTACATCAAAAAGACAGGAGAAATCACACATTAACAACCTAATATCACATCTTTAGAACAAACCAAACCCAAAGCTAGCAAAGGAAAAAAAGTAACAAGGCCCAAAGCTGAACTAAACAAAATGGAAACAAACAAACAAAATAAAACAATACAAAGATCATGAAACAAAAAGTTGGTTCTTTGAAAAGAGAAACAAAATCAATTGATCATTAGCTAGATTAATCAGAAGTATAAGAGAAAGGACTCAAATAAGCTCAGTAAGAAATGAAAAAGGAAATATTACAACTGATACCACAGAAATACAACATACCATACTGTGAAAACCTCTACACACGCAAACTAGAAAACCTAGAGGAAATAGATACATTTTTGGAAACACCCAACCTCCCAAGCTTGAATCAGGAGAAACAGAAATCCTGAAAAGATCAATAATGAATAGTGAGATTTAAAAAGTAATAAAAAATCTCCCAACAAAAATAATCCAGAGACCAGATGGATTCATAGCCAAATTATACCAGGCCGACAAAGAAGAACTGGCTCCTAACCTACTGAAACTGTTCATGAAGGAGGGAATCCTCCCTAACTCATTCTATGAAACCAGCATCATCCTGATGCCAAAGCCAGCAAAGGACATAAAAAAAGAAAATCACAGACTAATATCCCTTATAAACATTGCTGCAGAAATCCTCAACAAAATATTAGCAAACCAAATTCAACAGCATATTAAAAATATAATTGAATTTGGTTTGCTATGATTCTCTCAATAGATACAGAAAAAGCATTTGATAAAATCCAACATCCCCTCATGATAAAAACCCTCAACAAACCAGACACAGAAGAAACATACCTCACAATTATAAAAGCTATATATGATAAACCCACAGCCAATTGAATTCATACTCAATGGAGAAAAGCTGAAATCATTCCCCATAAGAACTGAAACGAGACAATGGTGCCCACTGTTACCATTCCTATTCAACACAGTACTGGAAGTCCCAGCCAAAGCAATCAGGCAAGAAAAAGAAAGAGCATCCAAATCAGGAACGCGGGGGTCAAACTATTCCTGTTTACTGACAATATGATCTTATACCTAGAAAACCCTAAGGATTCCACCGAAAGGCTCCTAGAATTGATAAGTAAATTCAGTAAAGTCTCAGATTACAAAACCAATGTACACAAATCAATAGCATTTCCATAGACTAATAACAATCAAGCTGAGAGTCAAACCAAAGTTAATAGCATTTACAATAGCTCCAAAGAAAATATAATACCTACAAATAAATTTAAGTAAGGAGGTCACAAGAACTACAAAACACTGATGATAGAAATCACATATGACACAAACAAATGGAAAAACAGCCCATGCTCATGGATTGTAAGAATCGACACTGTTAAAATGCCTATACTGCCCAAAGTGATTTACAGATTCAATGTAATCCCCATCAAAAACATGATTTTAATGGCTACTGAGTATTCTATCTAGGATTTATTAATACTCATAGTTTGAAGTATGAATCTCAAAATGTGAACAGTGGTTACCACTACATAGTAGAGCTAAGCATGCTAATTCTCTGCATCACATTTTTATGCATTTTACAGAATTCTGACAATGAACATTTATTGCTTTAAAATTTAAAAAAATACGGCAATAACTGACTCAAAGCAATCACATAATCAGAAAGATGAATTGAACTAAAGAAATTTAGATTTGGGAAAAAATGACCAAAAAGGATGTGATGAATCCAAGCACACAGGAATGAGCTTGTCCAGAGTCCCATAGCCAATCAGTCAGTTGCCCAGCCCAACCTCTGCCTCCAGGGCCTTGACAGGGCACACTCCTCTCAAAGATGTCTTTATGGATACAGATGGATACAGATGGCACTCAGTGGTTTGACAGATGTATTTTTATTAAGGAATGCATCTGATAAACTGCTATGTTAAAGACCTAACAGATCCTTATTTTCTTCTCAAAATCTTGAGAGATATTATGAAACAATTGAAGTACTAAAAGCAAAAGTACACTTTACTGGAGTCTATATACATTATAATTAGACCTCAAGCGATGCTTTTCATACTTGCTGCATTATCTATAAGCCTGCTGGTTATATACTCTTTTTTTTAATGCCACACAGGGCCTCACATAGTGCTACCAACATAATGGTGTCCAACAGGGCCTTTTGCTGTTGTTTTTTGCATTTGCTTTTGTTGTTCTTTGTTTTTCTAAAAAAGCTAATTTTAACATTTATCATTTTAATTCATGCCAAATAGTAATAGAAACAAAATAGCATCCCCTGCCCTCCCCTCCCTATTGCTCCCTGGTCTTATACAGTCATAAGAAGACATAAGAAAAAACATGTTAGACTTGTTAAGCTATTTCTTCTGTCATTTACCTGTATATTCCCAAGTGATATGCATGTGCTGTTATTTCTTAATTACTTATTTTAGACATTATCGTTTGTCTTCCTATTCTGACAGATATAAATTTAGCCCAAGTGTACTTTTCTCTCCCTTCCCTATGCCCTCAGTATAATTATACCACAGTTGTTGGGTCTACATTATTATTTGTATTGTGTACATAGTAGTCACATGAGCCAGGTAGAATACAACTTTTTCTTAAATTATCATCTCTTTAAAAATCACTTAGTTTTCTACATACCTGTCATGTATTCTTCCAATGTGCTGTATGAGCTGCCACGAGACTCTGTGTCTCAGCAAATCCATTCGTTCCGTGACTTCCCACTGAGCCCTCTGTCTTCCTGCTCTGCACTGGCTTGTGTGCTTCCTGTACCTGTGGCACAACTTGCTCTGAGTCCTATCTTGGATTTCCTCCTTTTAGTCCCGCACCTTCCATGCAACTGGTTTACAAGCTTATTTTCCTGGAACATTTCCTCCACTGTCATTCTAGTAGAAGGCAAAGATGGTAAACTTTTGAATGCTTGAATGTCTACAAATGTCTTTCAGTTGACTGAAAGTTTAGCTGAATATAGACTACTAGGTTGAAAAATATTTCCCTCTGATTGTGGGGATAATTTTTCTTTGGTTTCCCAGAGTTGTTGGTGAAAGTATGCTGTCATTCTGGCTTCTCTGTCCTTACACGTGACCTGTATACTTCTCTCTGCACAGCACTGTCCAACAGACATAGAACACAAACCATCTATGTCATTTACAACTTTCTAGTAGCCACTTTAAAATAAAGTAAGAAGAAACAAGTAACATTAGTTTTAATTATTTTTATTTAGCCCATGTCAAAAATATACCATCATTTCAACATGAGAGCAATATAAAAATTAATATGATATTTTACTTTTTTTTTTTTACTAAGCCATCAAAACCTAGTGTCCATTTTATACTTACAATGCATCTCAATTCTGACTAGCCACATCTCAAGTCACCTATGGCTGGTGACTACCATGCTGGACAGTGTGGACTTACCAGCTTTCAGGATTTTCTCTTGATCCCTAATATATTGCAATTTCCAGCCAATATACGTCAAGGTGCGGGTCCTTTTCATTGCGCTGGGCATCTATTGGGCCCCTTAAATCATACAGTGGACTTATACACTGGAATTCTGAGAGGTTTGCTTGACAAAGAAGAAAGAAGAAGGAGGAACATAAAGAGGAAGAGGAAGGGAGACGGAGACAGGAGAAGGAAAAGAAGAAGAATAATATTGTTATTATTACTATTTTTATGCCATTTCTTCCCACCCTTTTTTCAGTTCCTCTTTCTGAAACATCTATTAGATATCAGACCTTCTGGATTGATTTTTTAAATTAATGACTCTTTCTCTACTATTCTTTTCCATTTTACTTCCCCTTTGTTCTACTTCCTGGGAAGCTACTATTACACTCTAACCATTATTCGATGTTTTTAGTTCAGCTGCCATCATTTAAAGTTTCTTGAATTTTTTCTTGTTCTCTCTTTTATCATAAAACCTGTTTCATGAATGCAATATCTTCATTTATTTGTCTGAGGATATTAATAAAGGATTCTTAAAGTCTTATTCTGTTCTCTACGTCACTTCTGTTTCCCCTAATTTCTGTTCTCCTGGTATTTCTTTGTTTGGATCTGTCTGCCTTTGAGTAGCCAGAAGAGTTAGGGGTGGGGCCTATACCTGACAACCAGAAATAATCTAGGAACAGCTTAAGGAAGAGTATTTCATTGTTCAGCATGCAGCTTTAGCATGAGTATTTCATTGTTAAGAGTGCAGATTTAATTTTAACTCTCCCTCCTTCCCTCTTTTTTTTTTTTTTTTGAAATTTAAAGAAAAAATTTATTGAAGATCTGAAAAACAATTCCTAAAAGATCAACTTTTCAAGAAAACTAGCCACACAATGCATTGCGTCTATCATGTTAAAACGTGCATTAGACACAAATACAAAAACCGTGAAACAAGCCACCAATCTTCAACAATTTGAGCAAAGATAAAAATGCCTAAGGAACAACATGGATGACTTGCAAAGGATGGGCTCTTTACTTTAAGCACCATAAAAAAAAAAAGGAACACAAATGGGTGAGTGTGTTCAGTTATATACACTGAATTGAACCTTTGGCACTAGGAATCAGAGCATTTTGTCATATAGCATTAACACGTATTATAAAAGTGTATAGTGTCAAAGGAATAGAACCACCAGCATTCAGAAGCAGCTTTGTCAACTAGGCAATAAACATTCTACAGCATGTCTCTCTCTTGTCCATCTTTGAATACACTGGTAGCAACTTTGAAATGAAAAAAAAAAAAAAAAAAAAAAAAAAAAAAGGAGCTATAACCCCTTTTATTTTCTCTGTTTAAAATCAAACAGAAAACAAACATCAATTCTGTTATACACTAACATCTTAAAAGTACATTGTTTGTACAGGAGAAAGACTGGGAACAAAAACGTGTTTACAGAGATCCAACACGTGGGGAGCGTGCCTCACACGGCTTTCCGATGGTACTCAGGAGGGGCCACTTCGTAGTCGCTGGCACTGAACAAAGTTGCAGAATTCTTTGCCAGGTACTTTAGGAAATCATGTAGATAATTCAGTATTAAAGCAAGGCTCTTCTCATCCTAAGGTGTATAGGCCAACGTCGCTCCAATTCGTACAAATAATCTCAGTAGATGTGGCGCTCCATAGACCTGGGACATGGGTGCGTCGGGGTGATCTGCGAGAATCTCGGCGTACTGTGGTCTCTCAAACTTGTAGAGCAGCTGGGTGCCCAGCATCACGTTGAAGTACTCTTTTATCCCTGCCACCACTTCATTGACAGCATACTCCTTATTATCTGTGTTTCCACGAGATTTCTTATAATTTGCATAATCCTCTAGAATGGAATCCACATTCTTCTTGGCAGGAAGATAAAACAGCTGTTTTTGCCGGGTAATTAAGTCCCAGTCATCAACAAGCCAAGGTTTTAGCTCCTCAGGAATCTTTACTTTAACTTCAACTCTGTTCATGAATGTTTCCTCGTTTTCAACAGTAGGATCTACCCGGGCCCTTTTCTTCCGAGGGGGCTGAGGAGTCTCACTGGTACTGCCACCATCTCCATTTCCAGGTGCTTTCTGCTTATTCTTTTTTGTTTTCACTTCAACATTTTTCTGTTGCAGACCAGATGTCTTCTTTCCTGGGGCAGCCCCTCTCATCTTCCCCTCTGCATACTGCTCCTGATTGGCTTTTTGAAGTTCTCACTGTTTCTGCAGATTGGTGTCCACATATTTGAGAACTCTGCTCTCCGGAACCCATTCATCCCAATTTTTATTCCAACCACTGTAATGTATAAAGTATTTCACTTGTTTGTCCTTTATGGCAACCTTTACACGCTTTGCTTCATAAAGAAGAGGCCCATGAAAGCACAGTACTCGCTCACCCTCCTGGAATTTGGGCTTCGGGTCCTGCTTCGGCGCCATTTATAAGTGATTCGCCGCCTCCTCCTTCTCCCACCACCCCCGACTACCGCCCCCTACTCTCCACCCCACCCCTCCTCTTTCTTTGTTTAAGCTCTGAGCCATACCTCTCCAGTGTCTGGTGTCTGTGTCTGGAGTAGCCACTACCCTTCAAGGCCTACGAAACCTATGGTCTCTGGCCTGGGGCAAAACGCGCCGCGATCTCCGCGACCTCCACACAGAGCAGGTGAAGAAGCCGCACAGCCGCCAGGCGCTTACTCCGCCTGCGCCTGCGCCTGCGCCTGCGCCTGCGCCTGCGCCTGCGCCTGCGCCTGCGCCTGCGCCTGCGCCTGCGCCTGCGCCTGCGCCTGCGCCTGCGCCTGCGCCTGCGCCTGCGCCTGCGCAGGCCCTGGGGGCTGGGCCAGCTTCTTCCTCTCGGCCAAATCAGCGACCTGTGTGCTCCGTGGCTCCTCTCCGGAAGTGTCTGTGGAAGTCCCTTGGCTGTCCATGTTCCCTTTCTGTTTTCTTTATCGTATTTAATGTATTTTTATTTATTCTGTTCCTCTAATTTTAGTGAGGTCTCAGGAGGAAAAGATTAAAATGGTTACTGAGAGTCCCCCATTACAGACTTTGTATGTATACTCTGCTCCTGATTCTTGGTTAGAACATGTAATTATAGCATCCATTATGAAAGCTATGCCTACATGACATACTATAATTTTCAAAATGATCTATGGTTATATTCAGAACAATACACCAAAACCAATATACTATGAAATATTTTATTTCGGCATAATCATTTCATGAAGTCTTTGATCATTACACCTATTTTTGAAAGGCAGATATGAATAACATTCAGAACAGTACTATGATTATTTTCTTTCCTAATTGCTAGCACAATTTGGTTGATAGCAATCATTCTAGGAAAATTTTTCCAACGTATAAAAAATATAAATGAAGATTTGATTGGTAGTCAGAAAATAACCTTCCCAGAAAGAAATTGCTATGTTTAAAAAATATAACCTAAAAGTCTTATTTTCGTTTTATACAAAATTAGATTTTTAAATTTTATTTACTCATTAATATTTTGTTTATGTTATTTTTACTTAATAATTAAATAATTTTTATGTACTTGTTAGGGTTCTTCAGAAAATAGAGGGTATGTTCTTCTGGGATTTAGAGGAGACTCTCATGAAGGGCCTATTTCCAGAGGTGTGGGCAGGGCTAAAGAAACCAAAAGGAGATGTTGAGGGACCCAGGGGCCAGCGAGAGTGGCCCAAAAGGGCCAGGGCAGGAAATGGTGTTCGTGGCCAGTGAGCACTTGAACTGTCATCTCAGTGGATTCAGCCCCGGACAGGCAGGGTGTGGAGGTAGAAATCACCTGGCACGTCTCTCTTCTTGCTCCCGGACCTTCCTTCACCTATTGACTAAACCCAACCAAAAGTAAGAGAAGAAGGACACGTGTGGGACGTGCCTACCCGCAGGGGCCCGGCTCTGAGGCTCAGAGCTAGAAAAGGACAAAGAACAACAGCAGGGAAGGTAATGGGGCAAAGGAGCAGAACCTGCTGCTCACAGTACAAACTTGTCTGGTGTGGGCTTAATTTGGAGGGAATCTAAAAACTATTTGGTAACCACAGGACTGGGCATAATGGTATCTCCCATTTCAACTCCTCTCTGAGGTTTCAATTCACTATTCTCTTTAGGTTTAGAAATTCTATGTGCCAAGCAAGGTCTACTTGGTGGTTCTGTTTGAAAAGAACCTATTTTACACATTTTAGATTTTCTGAAGAGAGATGGAAATTATAATTTCTTCACAATTGAAGCAAAACAGAAATGTTTATATTTTTCTTTAAACACTTTATATAGTGTTAACAATTTAAAATGTAAGTGAAAATCCAATTCTCAAGTCTACAATTCGAAGCTTCTCATTTAATTTGCTGACTTCTTTGTGCTTCACATTTGAAATTTAATGACTGCTTAATGAAATATTTGTGTTGATTTTCTTTTACTATCTATGAAGATAGTAAAAGATGGTAAAAGATGGCACTTTTAGCAAAGTCTTAAGCATGTTAATAAAAATTCACTTTATTATTATTTTTTACTTTGATTTCATGGAGCTATTTGAGGGTTAATCTTTTGGCTCTTACACATGCAGAACTCCTCTGAGTTCAATGGTTGTTGTGTGCATGAAGGAACTTGAGAATTGGGCCTTTGGTTTATTTCTGGAATATTCACTTGAATTGCCTCTGCTTAGTTTTCAAAAGGTGGCTTCCCGGTTCTCTATTCATTTGTGCACTGCCTGTCTCTTTCCCTTTGTAAATTTGGACAATTCACAATTCGAAACTCCGACCCTCTCTTTGGTTTCCAGAAGTTCTGGTCTATGAAGCACAGTTGCTTAGCAACAGGTTAACTAGCTGTTCCTCTCTATGGTGGACTACAAAAGAGCTGATCAGAACCTCTACAAACTCTTATTTATCAAAGGACTATGCAATTTTTTACACTATAATATTGATGGACTGTATAATGTAATGTCTGTCTTTAAACTGCAACAAGATAGAAAATGTATGTTTTAAAATCAAATGTTTCTTATTGAAATTTGCATGCTTGATTTTAAAACAATCATTTGCTTAAAAGTATTCCTTTTAAATAAATTTATCCCCTAAATTTAAACCAAAGAAAATGGACAGATTTTAAGCTGATTATAAAAACTCCAGAATACCTTTTCTTATTAAAGTTTGTTTCTTTTAAATAGTGTTTGGAATAGAAAGAGTGGTGACAAAATAATCTTCATATATTTTGTATCAAATTAAATACACAGCAGAAGCTAGTTTGGAATTCACGAATGCAGTACTATGACACTTTGATAAATCAAAGAGTTTTAAAAAAAAACATCTTTAAGAAACTCTAAAGTGAAATTCTAATGAACTGAGGAACAAATAAAACTAAGGTAAATTTGGTAGTTTCTTATTTAGCAATAAAGAACCACAACATTGCAGATTCTTTACCTGCCAAACTTTTCTTAAAATCCCTCTTGCTAGAGAAAGAGAAAAAAGTATGTTTAAACTACTTGGGAAACACACACACACAATTGCCTACAAACGAAACAAAACAAAAACCCTTCAAGTTTAAATTTTATAAGATTTTTAAAGTTTGGAGACATCTTGTGCTGGCCAAGATGGAATAAGCATACTACAGTTTAGCTCTTCCACTCATCAGAACTAAGAGTTCTGGACAAAACTAAATAACAACTTCCTGGGGACTCTGGAAAATAAACACACCAGGCAAATTGGAAGGGGGAGGGTGATAACATGTGAACAAGCCACTGATACAGGACTGTGTTTTCCAGTTTTCTGGTTTTGGGGGGGCCGGAGACCTTGAGTGGAGGTACTGGGAGAAGGGAGGGGGGAAGGGTAGGGATTATTTTTCTGCTCTTTTAACCCTCTCAGCTTTGACACAAGGTGGCCTAGTGGAGGAACTCCCCAATTGATGTGTGCCACAAAAAATCCAAGAAAAGCCTTGTCTTTCTGCCCTGCCCCTGCTCCTTGCCAGGACCAGGAAAAGGAGCCCCTGTGAAACAAAGTATGCAGGGGAAATCTCTGTGTTCTCTTTCTCTCTCTCTCCTTTTTCTTTCCCAGTCTTGTGAGGGAGACCCTAGTCAACGTACTGTGAAAAAACAGGACAGGCAACAAAAACTCCAAGAGGTTCCTGTCAGCCAAGTGGTATGTGCTGGGAATCCTAGAGAAGAGAGAGCTACTAATTCTGTGTATGAACTGGCATAAGTCCTGGGCTCAGATCTAAGCCGCACATGCACAGACCCAAAGAAGTGAATAAAATCTTGGAGACTGCCACTGCAACCATCACCACAGCAGGAAAGACAGAGTTTGCAGTCTGATCTTCACTGGGTTGACTGCCTGCTTAAATCAGTATTTTCCAGGGGATTTTAATAGGTTGCAGAGTCTCATAACATACTCTTCAAAATATTCAGGATATAATCCAAAATTACTAGATATTCAAGGAACCAGGGAAGTATGACCTATCCACAACAGAAAAGAGAATTAACACATATCAATCCAAACATGACTCAGATGTTGGATCATCAGACAAAAAGTTAAAGCAACTATTAATATTATAACCATGCTCTTAGGATGAAAAGAAAGAAGTTCTTAATAGAGACATAGAAGCTATGGAAATTCTGTATGGGAATTTTAGAACTGAAAAATAATATTTCTGAAGTTAAAAAATGTAATGGATGGACCTAATAGGAGAATGAAAATAAAAGTAGAAGGAGTTAATGACTTGAAGACAGATCCACAGAAATTAACCAATTGGAGGGACACTGAGAATAGATTAAATAAAATGAACAGAGCTTCAGGACTTGTGAGACAAGATCAGAATATCTCATATTTCTGTCCTTGGAGTCTCAGAAAAAGAAGAAAGGAATTGGTACAGACATATTCAAAAGATATTTTTAGAAATAATTGCTGAAAACTTCCTAAATTTGATGAACAATATAAATACATATTCAAGAAACTCAGCAAAATCCAAACAAGATGCACAGCACATCATAATCAAACTGCTGAAAACGAAAGATAAAAAATCTCGAAAGTAGCCAAAGAAAACAACACATTTGTTATGGGCAAAAACAATTTGAATTGCAGGTAATTGTGATAGCTAATCAAAAATCATGTAGGCCAGAATGCAGTAGAATGATATCTTTAAAGTACTCACAGAAAAGAATCATCAACTTAGAATTCTATATCAAATGAAAATATTCTTCAGGGATTACTGAAGAATTCTAAAATATATCCACAAATTCATTGACGATCCTCCCCTCAGAAGTTAGAGCCCAATAAGAGCCTAGTTAGAGCCTACCTGAGTATGAGGTAGCCACATGTAGAAGACTGAAACAAGACCCACACCTTTCACCTCTCACATAAATCAACTCACGCTGGGTAACAGACTTGAACCTTAGGTGAGAAACTATTAGAATTCTAGAGGAAAACATTGGAAATACTCTTCTAGACATTGGCCTAGGCAAAGAATTTATGAAGAAGACCCCAAAGGCAATCACAGCAGCAACAAAAATAAATAAATAGGACCTGATCAAATTAAAAAGCTTCTGCACAGCCAAATTTTCCCAAGCTACACATCCGATAAAGGGCTGATAACAAGAATCTATTTAGAACTCAGGAAAATCAGCAAGGAAAAATCAAACAACCCTATCAAAAATATAGGCAAAGGACATGAACAGAAACTTCTCAAAAGAAGACAGAATAATGGCCAACAAACATATGATAAAATGCTCAACATCTCTAATCATCAGGGAAATGCAAATCAAAACTGCAATGAGATATCACCTATCTCCAGTAAGAATGGCCTTTATTAAAAAGTCCTCAAACAATAAATGTTGGCGTGGATGCAGAGAGATAGGAACACTCCTACACTGCTGGTGGGACTGCAAACTAGTTCAACCTCTGTGGAAAGCAATATAGAGATACCTTAAAGTGATACAAGTAGATCTATGTTTGATCCAGCAATTCCACTACTGGGCATCTACCCAAAGATCAAAAGTCACTTTATGAAAAAGACACCTGCACTCAAATGTTTATAGCAGCACAATTCACAATTGCAAAGCTGTGGAAACAACCCAAGTGCCCATCAATTCATGAGTGTATTAATAAAATGTGGTGTACGTATACCATGGAATACTACTGAGCTTTAAGAAACAATGGTGATATAGCACCTCTTGTATATTCCTGGATAGAGCTGGAACCCATTCTACTAAGTGAAGTATCTCAAGAATGGAAAAACAAGCACCACATGTACTCACCAGCAAACTGGTATTAAGAGATCAACACCTAAGTGGACATATAGGAATAACATTTATCAGGTGTTGGGCAGGTGGGAGGGGGAAGGAGGGGATGAGTATATACAAACCCAATGAGTAAGATGTGCAACGTTTGGGGGCTGGACACGCTTGAATGCTCTGATTTGAGGGGGGAGGGGAGCCTGGGCAATATATGTAACCTTAACACTTGTACCCCCATAATTCGCTAAAATAAAATAAAAATAAATAAACAACAAAAAAAACAAGGACATGAACAGGAGGTGGGAATAATTGGGAGATGTGCTAAATGCTGCCTACCACAGGGGTGTTGAAATCTCTGTAATTGTATATCTCCCTACTTTTCCTTCACTTCTACCAATTTTCACTTTATATATTTTGAAGCTCTGTTATTAGGTATAAAAACATATAGATTTGTTATATCATGCTGATGAATTTATGCCTTTTATCCTTATAAAACAACACTCTTTATTCCTGGTATTATTCTTTGGTATTTTGTTTCATATCAATTTAGCCATTCCAGCTTTCTTTTCTTTTCTTTCTTTCTATTTTTTTTGAGACAGAGTCTCGCTTTGTTGCCCAGGCTAGAGTGAGTGCTGTGGCGTCAGCCTAGCTCACAGCAACCTCAGACTCCTGGGCTCAACTGATCCTTCTGCCTCAGCCTCCCGAGTAGCTGGGACTACAGGCATGTGCCACCATGCCCCGCTGATTTTTTCTATATATATTAATTGGCCAATTAATTTCTTTCTATTTATAGTAGAGACAGGGTCTCGCTCTTGCTCAGGCTGGTTTCGAACTCCTGACCTCAATCAATCCACCTGCCTCAACCTCCCAGAGTGCTAGGATTACAGGCGTGAGCCACCGCGCCCAGCCCCAGCTTTCTTTTGATTGCAGTTAGCATAGTTTATCTTTTTGTGTTTAACCTACTTGAGTTTTTAAAAATTTAAAGTGGGTTTCTTCATATGAAGAATGATAGCATACGTCTGGGTCATGTTTTATTTATCCAATCTATCTATGCCCTTTAATGAAGGTGTTTAAAATATTTGCATTTTTATTTTTTAAAATTTAATTTTGAAATAATTATAGAGTCAAAGGAGGTCACAAAGACAGTATATAGAGAGGTCTCATGTACTGTACCTTCACCCAGTTTTCCTCATTGGTTATATCATACATAACTATAGTACAATATCAAACCCAGAAATAAAGTATGTATATGCTTCTGTTATTTTATCACACATGTAGATTCATGAAACCATCAATGTACAAAACTATTCCATCACCACAAATATCTCTCTTCTGTTCTTTTGTCATCACACACGTCCCCTCCCCACCATCGCTAGCTCCTGGCAACCACTAACCTATTTTCCATATTTATAATCTTGTCATTTTAAGAATTGTTATATAAGGGACTCATACAGTGTGTGACTTTTTGAGATTGGTCTCTTTTATTGATTTAGCATAATGTTCCTCAAGTTGTTGCATGTGTCAATATTTCATTCCCTTTTATTGCTAAGAAGCATTCCATGGTATGACTGACTATACCACAGTTTGTTTAACCATTTACCTGCTGGAGGATATCTGGATTGTGTTCAGTTTGGGCTATTATGAATAAAAATTGCTGTGAACATTAATGTACAGGTTTTTTATGTGAATTTGAGTTTTCATTTCCCTGGGATATGTGCCCAGGGATGCAATTGCTAGCTTGTACATAGTTGCATATTTAGTTTTTAAATAAACTGATATACTATTTTGCAAAGTGCTGTACCATTTCACATTCCTACTAGTGATGTATGAGAGATCCACATTCTCTGCATCTCTGCGAGCAACTGGTATTTTCTCTCTCTCTCTTTTTTTTTTTCTTTTCTGAGACACAGTCTTGCTCTGTTGCCCTGTAGAGTGCAGTGGCATGATCATAGCTCACCTCAACCTCAAACTTCTGGGCTCAAGTAATCCTTCTGCCTCACTCTCCTGAGCAGCTGGAACTACAAGTGCGCACCATTGTGCAAGCTAATTTTTTTTATTTTTAGTAGACATAGGATCTCCCTCTTGCTCAAGCTGGTCCTGAACTCCTGACCTCAAGCAATCCTCCTACCTTGGCTTCCCAGAGTGCTAGGATTACAGGTGTGAGCCATTGCGCCTGGCCGGTTTTTATTTTAGCTGTTCTAATATGTGCATAATGATATCTTTTCATGGTATTAATTTGTATCTTTCTAATTGCTTGTGCTGCTGAACAATTTTTATGTGCTTATTTGCCATACATATGTTCTTCAGCAAAATATCTCTTCATGTCTTCTGCCTATGTTCTAATTAAATTGTTTGCTTTTTTACTGTTGGGTTGAGAGGAATCTTTGTATATTCTACGTATGAGTCCTTTGTCAGTTATGTGGTTTGTAAATATTTCTCCCACTGTATACTTGGCTTTCATCCTAATAACAGGGTCTTTCATAGTGCAGAAGTTTTAAATTTTGATGAAATCCAATCTGTTGATTTTTTTTCTCTTATGTGCCATGCTTTTGGTGTAAAGTCTGGAAGAAATCTTTGCCTAGTCCTAGATCTCAAAGAGTTTCTCCTGTGTTTTTTCCCAAAAGTTTTATAGTTTTTGCTTTACATTGAAATCCATGATAAATTTTGAGTTAGTTATAGCATTTGATGGTTAGGTCAAGGTTTATTTATTTGTCTGTGGATTATACAAGTGCTCCAGTAACAATTGTTGAAAAAAAAAACAACATAATTTTTCCATTGAATTGTTTTTACACCTTTAAAAAAAATCAAGTCATACTTGTGTGAGGCTATTTCTGACTTTTCTATTTTGTTCAATTGATGTGTGTCTTTCCCTTTACCAGAAGCACCCAAGTATTGATTACTATGACTATATAATGTTTTAAAATCTGACAGACTGATTCTTCTCATATTATGCTTCTTTTACAAAACTTTATAGTGATTCTAGTTCCTTTGCATTTCCACAAAGTTTTAGGATAATACAAAAAAACTTACTTGGATTTTGATAGGAATTACATTAAACATGTCTATTAATTTAGGAAACCTATTGGCTCACACTTGTAATCACAGCACTTTGGTGGGCTCAGATGGGAGGATCATTTGAGGCCATGAGTTTAAGTCCAGCCTGGGCAATACAGAGAGACTTCTCTCTTATAAAAATATTACCCAGGCCTGGTGGCATGCATTTGTAGCCCTAGCTACTCAGGAGGCTGAAACAGGAGGATCCTTTGAACCCAGGAGTTCAAGGTTACAGTGAGCTGTGATCATGCCAATGCACTCCAGCCTGGGCAAGAGAGTGAGACTTTGTCTCTAAATTAAATAAATAAGGCTTTTGTCAAAAATGGCGGACTAGGGATGACCTCCTTGCTCTTTGCTCTTGGAGTGGGAGGTGAAGAAGGTGGCCTGAATCACTCGAGCGGGTAGTTCTCCTACAGGATCAGCTTCACGGAACTACGGGGAAGCTTCGGGGGGCAGCAGCGCCGGGAAAAGGAATAAAGTGACTCAGTGGATTTACTGTGAAGTTCCGAGAATCCGAGTGGTACTGCGGGGATTGGAGTGTAAGCTGGCCGCGCTTAGCAGCAGCCACACGGCTGTGCGCTCCTTCCTACAGGACAACAGCGTCTCCCTCACCGACCTCCCGCCCACGCAAGCAGAGAAGTGCCTGAAGACAGCGTGAAGAGGTAACACTGACGGGCAGGCAGGTTGGAGAGGGGGCAGGAGCAGGAAGTAATTTGAAATCTACAGGGCACCATGTAAGGTCACCATTGCTGGGAGAACTATAAACACTAGAGGCTTATGCCTTGCAAGTGAAGGGACAGAAAAGTGAGACAGATTGCTCATTTGACTGAGTTGCCGGGTGGACTCGGGCGGCGGCCCAAGCGCTGCAAGTGAGGGAGCGGAAGAGGGGAGTGAGAGCCATCCTCGGGGACCCTCCCGGGGTCTCCAGAGACCCAAGCTCCGCTGCTGCGGGAAACACCGATAGTTCTCTCCCCTCGGCGGAACTTGCCCGGGGATCCTGCGCAGGGACTTCCAGCGGCTTAAACTGCGGGTACACGCTGATAGTTGTCGCCCCTCAGCGGAAATTGCCTGCGGGTCCCAGTCCCTTGAACTCTGCCGGTGAAGGGACAGAGGGCAGGGTGAGAGCCATCTTCCACGGATCCTCCCCAGGGATCCCCAGCTGCCCAAGCCCCACCGCTGCGGGTACATGTGGATAATTTTTGCCCCTCTGCGGAACTTGTCCGGGGTTCCCAACCCCTTGAGCCCTGCCAGTGAAGGGTCAGAAGGCAGGGTGAGAGCCATCCTCCGCGGACTCTCCCCAGGGGTCTCCAGCGACCCACGCCCCGCTGTCGTGAGGACATACAGATAGTTTTTGCCTCTCCCAGGAACTTGTCCACAGTTTCCAGCCACCTGAGCTATGCCGGTGAAGGGACAAAAGGAAGGGTGAGAGCCATCCTCTGCAGACCCTCCCCAGAGTTCCCCAGCGACCCAAGCACCGCCTATGCGGGGACGCGCTGAGAGTTTTCGCCCCTCGGCGAAACTTGTCCGCTGTTCCCAGCCCCTTGAATTCTCCCAGTGAAGGAACAGAAGGTGGGGTGAGAGCTATCCCCTGCAGTCCCTCCACAGGGGTCTCCAACGTCACACACCCCACTGACGCGGGGACTCACAGATAGTTTTTGCCCCTCCGGAACTTGTCCGTGGTCCCCAGACACTTGAGCTCTGCCGGTAAAGGGACAGAAGGCAGAGTGAGAGCCATCTTCTGCAGACCCTCCCCAGGGGCCTCCAGCGGCCCAAGCCCCACTGCCACAGGGACGCACCGATAGTTTTCAATCCTCAGCGGAACTTCTCTGTGGACCCCAGTCGCTGGAGCTCTGCCGGTGAAGGGACAGAGCTGGGGGTGAGAGCCATCCTCTGCAGTCCGTCCCCAGAGATCTCCAGCGATCCAAGCCCTGCCGCCAGGGACGGAGACGTGTGGATAATTTTCACCCTTTGGCGAAGCTTGTCCGCAGTCCCTAGCCACTTTAGCTCTGCCAGTGAAGGAGCAGAAAGGGGGGGGGGAAGAGAGCCATCCTCCGTGAACACTTCCCAAGGGTCTCCAGCGGCCCAAGGACTGCCACCGGGGTGGAGAAAGTTTTCATCCCTCAGTGTAACTAGTCTACAGACTCCACCTGCTTGAGCTCTGCCTGGGAAGGGGTGTAAAAGAGGGCTAGCGCCATCCTCCATGGATCCTCCCCAGGGGTCTGCAGTGGCTAAAGCTCCACTGGTGACACACGGAAAAGGGATAGTCGTCATCCCTCAGTGGAGATTCTCAGTGGTCCCTGGCAGCTCAAGCACTGCTGATCTTAGCTCATAAACCATTCCCTGCATCTCCGATCCTCAATAAAGCATCCAGATGAGAAAGAACCAGCGAAAGTTTACAGGAAACATGAAGGACCAGAGAGAAAAGTCACCTCCAAAGCAAAATACTCATTTTGCATCATCTGACACCAACTTACATGACATGGGTAAACTGACAGAGGAAGATTTCCAAATATGGATTGCTACAAAACTGAATTGAATTGAAGAGAAAACAGAATCACAACATAGAGAAACCACAAGAACAACACAAGAAATGAATGAAAGATTCTTCAAAGAAATTGATACTATCAAGAAAAACCAAACAGAAATTCTGGCAATGAAGGAAACAATCAAGGATCTTCATAATTCAGTGGAAAGCCTAAAGAACAGGATGGACAATGCAGAAGAAAGAATCTCAGAACTTGAAGATTATGCCTATGCTCTAAACAAATCAGAGGAAGAAAGGAACACAGAAACAAGAAATAGGACCAAAGTTTACGGGAAATGTGGGACTATGTTAAAAAAAACCAAATATCAGACTGATTGGGATTCCGGAAGGGGAAGAGGAACATTCACAAGGGCTGGAAAACTTATTTCATGGAATACTGGAGGAAAATATGCCAGGCCTGGCCAGAAATCTTGATATCCAAATACAAGAAGCACACAGAACTCCGGGGAGACTGAATGTGAAAAGGCAATCACCTCGCCACGTGGTTTTTAGGCTGGCCAAAGTAAACGTGAAAGAAATAATTCTCCGAGCAGTGAGACGAAAGCAGCAAATGACCTATAAAGGTAAGCCTATCAGATTAACAGCAGATTTCTCATCTGAAACCTTACAGCCAGGAGGGATTGGGTACCTATCCTTAATCTTCTAAAACAGAACAAAGCCCAACCTAGAATTCATTATCCGGCAAAATTAAGTTTCATCTATGAGGAAGAAATAAAGTCCTTCTCAGACAAACAATCACTGAAGGAATTTGCAAAGACCAGACCACCCCTACAGGAAGTTCTTAGACCTGCATTTCCAACTAAGCAGGGCAGTAGACACTTCTCAAAGTGAAATCATCAAAGAATTAAAGTTTAGATCTCGAACTAAAGGATGGCCCAAGGAGTAACACAAAGCAACAAGACCCCACCCAACAATATGAATGGTAATCTTCCTCCAATTTCAATTCTCTCAATAAATGTAAACGGCTTAAACTGCCCTCTGAAGAGACATAGGCTGGCAGAGTGGATAAAATTGCACAAACCTAGCATCTGTTGTCTACAGGAAACACATCTAAACCACAAAGATGCCCGCCAGCTGAAGGTCAAGGGATGGAAAACTATCATCCAGTCAAATGGAAGTCAAAAGAAAGCTGGAGTAGCTATACTATTTGCAGATAATATAAGCTTTAAAATAGCAAAAGTAAAAAAGGATAAAGATGGCCATTATATAATGGTGAAAGGGAAGATCCAACAAGAAGATTTAACAATTCTTAATATCTACACACCAAATACAGGAGCAACCAATTACTTAAAGCAAACCTTGTCTAATATAAACACCTTATTACATAACACTACCATAGTAGCAGGGGACTTCAACACCCCATTGAACGATCTGGATAGATTCTCCAAACAGAAAATAAGCAAAGAAATAATGGACCTGAATAAACCCCTTGATCAAAAAGGACTGACAGATCTCTATAGAGCATTCCACCCAAACAAACTTGAATTTACATTCTTTTCAGCAGCCCAGGGATCCTACTCCAAAATTGATCACATCCTAGGCCAAAAATCAGATCTCAAAAAAGTCAAGAAAATAGAAATTATACCTTGTATCTTCTCTGACCATAACGGTATAAAATTACAGTTCAATTCCTATAGAAACACTCAACCCCTCACAAAATCATGGAAACTAAACAATCAATTATTGAAAAATTATTGGGTAAAGGAAGAAATTCAGAGGGAAATCGAGAATTTCTTCGAACAAAATGATAACGGTGATACCTCTTACCAAAATCTGTGGGATACAGCAAAAGCTTACCTGAGAGGAAAACTAATAGCAATTAACACTCACATCCAAAAAACAGAAAGCTTAGATACTGACAACCTAATTAATAAGCTCAAGGAATTGGAAAAAGAAGAACAAACTATTTCCAATCCTAATAGAGGAAAAGAAATAATGAAGATCAAAGCAGAACTGAATGAAATGGAGAACAAAAGAACTATACTAAAAATCAACAAAACCAGAAGCTGGTTTTTTGAAAAGATAAACAAAATCGATGGCCCTCTTGCTAGATTGACAAGGACCCAAAGGGAAAGGACTGTAATAAACTCAATAAGAAATGAAAAAGGAGAGATCACAACAGATACCAAAGAAATACAAAACATTATTTTTGACTATTATAAAAAACTATGTGCCCAAAAACTACAGAACGAAGATGAAATGGACAAATTCTTGGATTCATACAACCTCCCTAAGATCACGTAGGAGGCAACAGAATTCCTAAACAGACCAATCTCAAGCTCAGAAATTGAAGCAGTAATTAAAAATCTGCCCAAACAGAAAAGTCCTGGGCCAGATGGCTACACTTCAGAGTTCTACCAAACATACAAAGATGAACTTATACCTATACTACAGAAACTATTCCACACCATTGAGAAGGATGGTATCCTTCCTAACTCATTCTACGAAGCCAATATCACCTTGATACCAAAGCCAGGAAAGGACACAACAAAAAAAGAAAATTACAGACCAATATCCCTCATGAATACAGATGCAAAAGTCCTAAATAAAATTTTGGCGAATAGGATTCAGCAGCACATCAAAAAAATAATTCACCATGACCAGGTGGGCTTTATTCCAGAGATACAAGGATGGTTCAACACATGCAAGTCTATAAATGCAATTCACTTCATAAATAAAATCAAGAACAAAGACCATATGATTCTGTCAATAGATGCAGAAAAAGCATTTGACAAGGTCCAACACACCTTTATGATAACAACTCTTAACAAAATAGGCATAGATGGCTCATACCTTAAACTTATCAAATCCATCTATGACAAACCCACTGCTAATATCATCCTAAATGGAGAAAAATTAAAATCTTTCCCCCTTCAATCCGGAACTAGACAGGGGTGCCCACTATCTCCTCTCCTATTCAACATGGTGCTCAAAGTCCTAGCAATAGCAATTAGACAGGAGAGGGGTATTAAGGGCATTCAAGTGGGGGCAGATGAAATTTGATTCAATCTTAAATAGAAAGAACAAACTGGGAGGCATCAGTCTTCCTGACTTCAAGCTGTACTATAAAGCAATAATAGTTAAATCAGCCTGGTATTGGCACAAGAACAGAAGCATAGATATATGGAATAGGTCTGAGATACCAGAGATGAAACCATCAGTATACGGCAATTTAATCTTTGATAAAGCTGACAAAAATATACATTGGGGAAAAGAATCTCTCTTCAATAAATGGTGCTGGGAAAACTGGTTAGCTACATGCAGAAGAGCAAATCAGGATCCCTACCTCTCACCTCTCACAAAAATTCACTCAAGATGGATAACAGACTTAAACTTAAGACATGAAACCTTAAGAATCCTAGAAGAAGATGTTGGGAAAACCCTATCAGACATTGGCCTAGGCAAAGAATTTTTGATGAAGACCCCCAAGGCAATCACTGCAGCATCAAAAGTAAACAAATGGGATCTGATCAAATTAAAAAGTTTGTGCACAGCCAAGGAAACCATCAGTAGAGCAAATAAACAACCCACAGAGTGGGAGAAAATATTTGCTCTCTACACCTCTGATAAAGGCCTAATAACAAGAATCTTTCTAGAACTTTAAAAAATTAACAAGAAAAAATCAAACAATCCCATCAAGAAATGGGTGACGGAAATGAAAAGAAACTTCTCCAAAGAAGACAGAATAATGGCATGCAAACATATAAAGAAATGCTCAACCTCTGTAATTATTAGAGAAAGGCAAATCAAAACCACAATGAGATACCACCTAACCCCAGTAAGAATGGCCTATATCAAGAAATCCCAAAACAACAATGCTGGCGAGGATGAGGAGAGACAGGAACACTCCTACACTGCTGGTGGGACTGCAAATTAGTACAACCTTTGTGGAAAAGAATTTGGAGATACCTCAAACAGCTAGAAATAGAAATACCATTTGACCCTGCAATAGCACTGTTAGGCATCTACCCAAAAGAGCATAAGACATTCTATTATAAAGACATCTGCACCCGAATGTTTATAGCAGCACAATTCACTATTGCACGATCATGGAAACAACCCAAGTGTCCATCAATTCATGAGTGGGGAATTAAAATGTGGTATATGCTCACAATGGAATATTACTCAATCCTAAGAAATGACAGTGAGCTAGCACTATTTATGCTATCCTGGATTAAGCTTAAGCCTGTTATCCAAAGTGAGGCGACACAAGACATGGAAAATGGGCTCCACATCTACTCGCCATCAAATTGGTACTGACTGATTTCAACTTCGGTTTTCAAATGGTGGCAATGTCCACCAGAGATTCGGTGGGGGGGGGGACCCAATCTTAGGGATGGGATGAGCATTTTGGAGGGGGAGGGCATAACTCTAACCCTTCTTAGGGAGAGGCAAAGATATACAATGTAACCAAAATGTTAAAAAAAACAAACAAACAAAAAATAACTTTTTTAGCAGGTGGTGGGCAGGCAGGAGTGGGGAGGAGGAAAGGGACGTATGCTTCCATAACGTGTGCAACACACACCACCAGGGGATCGGACATTTCGGGGGGAGGGAGGGGGCAGGAGCAATATTTGTAACCCTAACAATATTTGTACCTCCATAATATGATGAAATAAAAGAAAATAAAATAAGATCAAAAGTCAGAAGAAAAAAAAATTAAATAAATAAATAAAATAATTTTGGGAAAATTAATGTTCTTACTATGCTGAGTCTTCCAATCCATGAATATCATGTCTCTATTTCTTTAGATATGATTTCTATGATTTCTTTATCAGCATTTCATAGTTACCAGCATATAAATTCTACATGTTATATTAGACTTATACCTAGTATTTTATTTTTCTGAGCAATTGTAAATGGCACTGTATTTTTAATTTTTACATCCATGTGTTTATTGCTAAATATATGGGAATAACCTTGTATGTTGATTTTGTATCCTGTGACTTTGCTGAACTCATTCATTACTTCTGGGAATTATTTTTTATTTGTTCATTTGTTTCATTTTGTTTTGTTTTTGTAGATTCCTTGGTATTTTCTATGTAGACAATCATATTATCTGCATATAGGTACAATTTTATTTATTCTTTTCCCTCTGTATGCCTTTTCTTTCCTTATTATACTGCTAGAATTTTTAGTGTTTTGTTGAATAGCAGTGGTGAGAATGAATATCCATGCTCTATTCTACATCTTAGGGGAAAATCATTTAGTCATTCACCATTAAGTATAATGTTGACTGTGTGTGGGGAGCGATATTTGTAGATGGTCTTTATTAAGTCAAGGAAATTCTCCCTCTGTTCCTATTTTTTCTGAGAGTTTCCTCATGAATGGGAGCTGAAGTTGTCAAAGCTAAGTGTGTAGAGTTTTTGTAGTATTCCCTTTTTATCTTTTGACATCTGTAGACACCTATATCCCCTGTTTCATTTCTGATATTGGTAATTTGTGTCTTGTCTCTTGACTTACTGGAAGTCTGTCAATTTTATTGATCTTTTCAAAGACCCAACTTTTTGTTTTATTGAATTTCTCTACTTTTTTTTTCTGTTTTCAGTTTCATTGCGTTCTGCCCTGGTTTATTATTTTCAGCCTTCTACTTGCTTTTGATTTATTTAGCTCTTGTTTTTCTAGTTTCTTGAGGTGAGAGTTTAGATTTCTTAGATTTGAGAATTTTCCTCTTTTCTGATATAAGAATTTAGTGTTGCAAATTTCCCTTCCAGCATTGCCCTACCGGACTCTCACAAATTTTGATATGCCATATAGTCATTTTCATTCAGTTTAATGTACTTTTAAATTTCTCTTAAGACTTCTTTGACCGATGGATCACTTAGAATGTGTTATTTAGTTTTCAAGTATATGGAGATTTTCCTGTTATCTTTATTACTTTCTAGTTTGATTCCACTGTCATCAGAGAACACATGCTGTGTGTTTTCAGTTCTTTTAAATTCATTGAGATTTGTTCTATGACTCAGGATATGGTTAATCTAGGTATACACTGTGAAAAGAATGTTCATTCTGTTGTTGTAGGGTAGAATGTTAGATAAATGTTAATTAGATCTTGTTGTTTGTTGATGTTGTTGAGTTGTTCTATATCCTTGCTGATTTTCTGTGTAGTTGGTCTATCAATTGTTAACAGAGGGGCACTGTAGTCTCCAACTGCAATTGCAGACTTGTCTATTTCTCTTTTCAGTTCTATAAGGTTTTGATTCTCAAATTTTGCAGCTCTGTTTGTGCATCACATCTGGAATTTCTATATCTTCCTGATGTGTTTACCTTATATCATTGTATAATGTCTCTGGTATTTTTCTTTCTGAAATCTACTTTATCTGATATTAAAATAGCAACTCCTACTTTATTTAATTAATGTTCATATATTATATATTTTCCCCATCATTTTACTTTCATCCTACCTGTATAATTGTATTTGAAATGAGTTTCTTTTTTTTTTTTATTTCGGCATATTATGGGGGTACAGATTTTAAGGTTTCAATAAATGCCATTTCCCCCCTCCCCCCACAAGTCTGAGTTTCCAGAATGACCATCCCCCAGATGGTGCACATC
>VSMD01103057.1:195450-272913 GCA_008750895.1 Mirza zaza | reverse complement strand
ACTCGGGGAGGATTCTCTGTGGCAGGGCAGCTGAGCAGAATTTAGCAGGGGGTAGGAGGCGTCCGGCGGGATGTGTCTGGCCCGCTGTCGAAGGCTGCCCTGGCTTCGGCCTTGTTGAGAGGGAGGTGAGTCTGCCAGGCTGGAGTAAACATTAATGGGACAAGCTGTCTTCCTGGGCGTGGGTTTGGGTGGGTGGAGGTTATTCTAGCAACACGTCTTGGCCATGCCTGGCTCATTATGGTCTCTGGGGGATGTGGATTTTGGCGGGTCCCTGGCTCCGGGCCACCTGCCTGGCCTGGCCATGGCAGTGAGGTCATGAGAGTGGCTGCACTGGGAATACTGGGGAGTGGGGGGTGGGAGGGCCCGCCCTGGCTGGGAGAAGAGGAAGGCCTCTCTCCCCTGGCTGACTTTATCGAAAGCAGTGAGGTAAGCATGAGTCTTGCCACTCCATTTCCCCAGACACCCCTCCCTCTGCCTGCTTGTCACAGGCACTGGCTCTGGCGTGTCCTGTGGGCTCTCTCTGCCAAGGGTTCTGGCTTCCTCTTTCCCAGGAGACACCTTGCTGGTCAGATCAGCCACCTGAGGGAATATAGGCACAGAGGCTCTGATATGGGGCTAGGGAGAGAATTGATTATCAGAGAGGGATGTCCCATTTCTCCAATCTCCCTCAGGCCAAATGTGTGTGTGTGGGGGGGGGGGACGTGAGGGTGGCAGAATGTTCCAGAAGCTCATGTCACAGCCACTCCCCTCAACCCTCAGCCACTTCCACTGCCTTTAAGAATTGGGGACTGGCTAGCTGTGGGAACAGCCGAACTCATCCTTCTAAACCCCTTGACTGTCCGAATGGCGGGCTAATCCCATCCTGTAGGACCGCCCTTGAGAGCTGTGGGAAGTGAGAAACAATACTGTAGTGGGATGTGCTTATCTCTGCATCAGGCGTGAGAGCTGGGCAGACAGGCTGGCGACTGGAGCAGCTGGGGCCCACTGAGTCCAGGGGACAGGAGACTGAAGGGTGGGGCCGGCGAGAACACTGGGGAGGGACCGGGGCCTCCACCCACACCCTGAGAAATGAGCGTGGCCGGGCCACCTCCCATCTGCCGCTGCAAATCGCTCCTCAGGGAAGGCCTTTCGCTGGCTTAGGAAAGACTCCAGCAGGACACGGAGACCTTTTGAGGACCGTAAGATAGCGACAGCTGGTGTTTATCCAGAGCTTGCTACATATCAGGCCCTTTCCGAGTACTTTGTATGTGTCCACTCATTTAGTATTTCCGATATCACTGTAAGGTTAGTCCGATTACTGCTATCTGTATTTTACAGTTGAGGGAACTGAGGCACAGATAAGTTAGGGCATTTGCTGAAGGTTACGCTGTTGATGGGAGGTGGAGATAGGGTTTGGTCCAGCCCATCTGGCTCCAGAGTGTGTGCCAGTGTGGAATGAGGTGGATTTCCTCCTCCGAAGATGTGAGTCGCCACTCCAAACCCGTAGACCCTTCTTCTCCCCCGGGGTCCCTACCTGGTGTGGCAAACAGCACAGAAATGGGAGCCAGGAGCCTGGGGGTCTTGTGCCCTCGCTTGCTCTGTGACTGAGGGCGAATCCTGCTGTCTCTGGCTTCGGCTTCCTCATCCGCCCAGAGTGCAGGCATTGGACTGAGTCAGCGATCACCGAAGGCCCTTCCAGCCCGGTGGCTAAAGTTGCCTCCCCAGCTTGGAAGTTCTCCTGCCTGTTGGGTCTCCCTGGGGTCAGCCTGGGCCCTGGGAATGGCTGCCGGGTGAAGGTGGGAGGTGGAAGACAATGGCCAGGAAGCCCGCCGCGTGGCTGGACAGCTCTCGTGTGGCCCTGTAGCAGCCACCTCTTTGTGCTCTGTCAAGAGAGGAGCAGCAGCAGCTGCTGCTAAGATCAGAGATGACAGGCCCCACCTGCGTGTGGGGATGGGGCGGGCAGAGGGTCTGCTGGGATCTGGTTTTCACCAACCGTGGACTCCCCTTGGCCTCTGCTGACTGGGCCCCTCCTCCCTCAGAGGCGGTGGTAAAAGTAGGCAGACCCTGAGCCCCCACCACCCTCCCGTCAGAGCAAATGTCTCACATGATCCTCCTTACCTCACCAAGCCCCTTCTTCCTCTCCAAACCACACTCCCTTTTTGCCAGCAGGTATTACTGCGTACCGTGTGCCGGACACCGCGCCAGGTGTGGGAAGACAAGGATGGGTCAAGCTTGATTCCGCCTTAAGGAGCTCGCAGACTGGTGGGGATTAACCCCGACCAGTCCCTCAGTCCTTACCCTCCGTGCTCCGTGGCTTTGGAGGATCACCAAAGGTGGAGGACAGAGGTGTGGGGAGGGAGTCTCAAGGGTGTAGATGTCAGAGAAGGGCAGCAAGGGTGGGAGCTGGAGACAGCAGGCTCCCAGCTCTGGAGGGGTGCACCTGGTCCTGGGACCTCTTTTTCCTGACAGTTGCCCAGGCTGCCTGAGAAGAGGATGGGGGTACCATCTTCTTCCTTGCCGGAGGTGACTTCCAGCAGGGCGATAGCCTGTTTGCCGAGCTGGAACATGGGGTGTGCTAAGGTCCGCTTGTATGTGGTAAGGACATGATCCCAGAATCTCAAGAAAAAGAGGAGCACAGAGCCACAGAGGCTGTGATGGCAGGGGAGGAGGGCAAGTTTCTATGTGGGAGAGTGACAATTAGTGACCTCTGGTGTCTGAGGTGGTAGGTCTGCGTGGGTTCATCTGCTATGGAAAGCAACTGCAGGAACTTGACCTGGGAAATGAGGAATAATCTCATCTAAAATGTTCATTCATTCATTGCCAAGGTTTATCGAGTGACTACTGTATTCCAGGCACTGGGGGCTTCAGTGGTAAAAAGACAGCCTCAGTCCTTGCCCTCTTGGAAATTGTGTTCAATTAGAGAGAAAAATAATAAACCAATTTTTATACAAAAAAGTGATTTCAGTGTAAATTTGAAAGGCACTGGAGAGAAGTACAGGATGCTATGCTACGAGAGTTTATCGCAGTTGGACCTGCCTGAGTCCGTGTGGTCTGGGAAGACTTCCCTGAGAAAGTGACATTTAAGCTGAAGTTTAAGGGATGAGAGCAGTATGTTAAGGTTACGTTCAGCTGTAAGTGACAGAAAACCCCCAAATAACAGTGGTTTAAACAAGACAGAAGTTTATTTTTCTCACATAAGTGAGATTCAGAGCTGGGCAGTCAGGGCTGACAGAACATCTCCTTGGTCATCACGAGACCCGGCTCCCTCTGTCTCATGGTGTTGCTCCACCTTTCTCACCTACTCAGCTTCTAACTCATGGCACCAAAATGGCTTTTCTAGCCCCAGCCATCATGCCCACAGTCCAGTCAGCAGGAAGGAGAAATGGGAGAGAGTCGGGAAGGGTATGCCCCTGCCTGTAAGGAAACGTTTTAAAGGACAGAGCATACCATCATTTCTACTTACATACATATCACTGGCCAGAGCGTGGTCACATGACTTTTCCTAGTTGCAGGGGTTGCTGAGAGTTCATCTTTATTCTGGGTAGCCCTGAGCCTATTACTGAAGAAGAAGGGGAGATGGTGAAAAGTCTATGCCGTAGGAATTAGCCAGGTGAAGATGGGGGAGATGGAGATGAGAACGCCAGTATGCTTGGAGGCCCTCAGGCAGGCAGGATGTTGAGAATGACTCAAAGATTACCAGGCTCCGCTGTGATCAGCTAAGTGGTTGGTGGTCACGTTTGCTAAGCTAAGGGACCACAAAGAAGGAGTGGGTTTGGTGACCAGGACAAGTTCAATTTGGACCCATTGCATTGAAGGGCCTGTGAGCCATCCATGTACAGAGGCCAAATCTGCATCCTAGCTTGCCAGGGAGAAGGGCACAATGGCTAGGTTTGGATCACAGGGCCATGGCTACAGGATGTGGAGCAAGGCCCACTGAGACATGCCTCCCCAAAACAACGGGCACTGGGTAGACAAACCTACACTCCACAGGTGGACCTGGTGGGCACAGGCGAGAGCAGCAAGACAGCATCGCAAATGCAAGCGTGAGCTCTGAAGTCAGAGACGCCGATGTGAATCCGAGCTTTGCCATTTACTAACTCTTTTACTTCTGAGCCTTGGTTTGTCATCGGAAAACTGGGTTAATACAGGAATAATGCCTGCCTCTTAGAATTCTTATGAGAAGTAAATGGAATAATCTACATAAAGGGTTTTTTAGCCGTATTCCTGCAAAAAGTCAGCGAATGTTTGCTATTGTTATAGTGGTCTTGAACTTCCATGGGGGTGACCATGCCCTTGATAAGGGATCAGGCAGTCCTTGGAGCCCCCCTTCCTCATGTCATCAGGGTCTCCTCAGCACAGGCCCCAGAACTCGCTAACAGGTTGCTCAATCAAAGCCTGGTCAGATTCCACCCCCAGGGATGGAGGAAAGAGTGGGAGACCTGGCGGTAGGATGTGGTCGGGTGGATCCTGATAGGGCTGGGTTAAGGCTCATGGGGAAGGGGCTGGAGGGTCAGGGATTGGCAAGAAGGACGGTGAGGACTAAAGGGAGGAGTGATTTTGGCCAGAGCCAGCAGGGGGCACTGCAGATCTAAGTAACTTCAGGGAGGCAGCAGGGCCACCCACGGGCCCTCCCACGTTCCTACCTGCCTTTATAATCAGGATGCAGGTCTTGGACCAGTTCTGGGCAGAGGGATCAGGGCTGGACTCATGCAGGTGTAGGTGGCTGCCTAGGGCATCTTTCTTTCCTTGGTGCCCTCGGACCTGGGTCATCGCTCCTCAGTGGAGCTCTTCACAGCTGGGCGTGTGCCTGGAGTTCCACTGGACCCTGACTTTCTCACCATACCCTGAGTTCCAGCAGTGCCTAGAAAGTGTCTCTTGAGATGCTCCCCTATAAAGAGGTCCGAGACCAAATGCATTCCCTTTTGTCATCCCTCCTTGCGGAGGGCTGTGCCCAGATTATCAGGTTGGAGGCTCAGATAGCAAGATAACCCGTTAGACTTTGTTTAACCCGGGTTTCCTGTGCTTATTTGAGCCCTTTTGCCAGAACACACTTAGAGAAACTGGCTTCAGGACCACTGGTTTAAGACATTGTCCTGGTCTGAGAGCAGATGTCCCTGGGGGAGGGTAATGCATTGGGCTTGCCCTTCCCTCACCTGTTGTATGTAGTCTGTAAATCGCGTCTGCTGTAGAAAAACGGGGGGGGGGGGAAAGCACCACGAAGAAAGTTGCCTCCCCCACCTGCTGCTCCTTAGGCCCAGCTCATGAGAGCTCTGGCCACTGTCCTGTCTTCCTAAAGGGGGGAGACCATGGGGCTCCCCTCAGGCATATCCCCTTCCGTAGGGGGAAGCCTCATCAGAAAAGGGCCCTTTTACTCACCCCACCCTCTTTGTGAACCCTACTCCGATATTCCTGCCCCTCTCTCCTGCTGGCTCTCCTAGGGGAAAGGAGGATGTTGGTGGTTTGGAGGGAGTGGAGGGGCATGGAGGGGGAGTGGGTGTGCACATTGTCAGGGTAGAAGGTGAGGCTCCTTTCTGCTCAGCTTTCACAGTGAGCCAGCAGTAGAGCCCGCAGACCCTGGTCCCTGGCCAGGCATCCTCCCCACTCCCAGCTCCGGTGCCAAGAGGCTGGAGAGGGCCCTGTGCCCTCTGAGCAAGGCTGCGGTTTCTTCTGTGGGACCGTCGGGCCACCCGGGTTGTGTGGGGGCCGCGCGCGCGCACCGCAGTTGTGTAACAGGCTCCCGGGCGTGTGCACGCGCTCGGTAACCTGATGCAACAGGGAAGTTGCGGTCCCGTGAGCTGGGGTGTGGGCGCTTGGCCAGTGCCCAAACCACAGAGAGTATTTGGCTTGTGGCTGTGGAGGCCGGGCACGGGGGTCGTGGAGCTGTCTGCATCAGGGCTGGTCTATCCCTGGTTGCCCACATCCTGGTCTCTGTGGGCACAGGGCTGGGAGTGGGGCTGCCTGGCCCGGTGATGCTGAGTGGGGGTTTGCACGGAGAATGGGGCCTTGCTCCATCCTCATCCTGTTTGCCAGGGTGCCTATTGTGATGAGGGTGGGGACAGGCGGGGCTTCCTCCCTGTGGCTCCATCTCTTCCATCTCTTCCTGGCTGTAACCACCACCCACCGCCCGCCCCGCAGTCCTGCACCCCCCTCTCTCCAGCAGTCCTGGAGCCTTCACCTCAGATCCGAGTCATTTTGCACAGCAACGTCTGTCTCTCAGTCCCTCCACCCTCCTGCGGCCCGTCCGGCGGCCCTGTCCTCCCTGCACGCAGTTCTTTCCTGCATACCCTTCGTTGGGGAGAAGCAGAATGGGGGAGGATGAACCAAGCAGCTGCTTTGCAGCCAGCCCAGATTCCAACCATCTGTTGCCATTTCTGAACTGAGTGACTGAGAATGATCTGTGTCCTTTCTCGGCCTCCGTGTGCTCCTCTGAGAGGTGCAGAGAGTCATAGTCCCCCCATAGCATTGCGGAAAGGTAGTGTGTGTTCAGAACCCTGAACTCTAGGACCTAGGAAGGGATCCCATGAATGGGAGTTGCCCATTCATTCTGCTACTGTATGGATTGATGTCTGGGCACCTCCAATACACAGCATTTCCATCACCAGAGGGGACAGTGGGCATCTGGAGAGCCAGGGCCTGGTGGGAGGTGGCCAGTGAAAGAATGAAAGAATGCCTGTCCTGTGCCTGGTGAGGGTGACTCTGTGGCCACCTGTGTATCCTCCCCTCTTGTCCCTTAAGGAGGCAAGGCACATGCGTTTCTTCTGCTCCTCCCAGCCTGCTCAGAGAGGCAACATCCTTGGGCGTGGCCAGTGGGTGCCAGGGCTGCGAGAAGAAGGGCATCTGTGTCCGGTGTCCTCAACTTCTCCCTGGCCGGACTGTGCCTGGCATCAGGGGGCTCCTCTCCAGTGCTGCCAGGATGCCCTGGATCTATATCGCTGTATCCTGCACTAACCACTTCGTAATTTGATGATCTGTTTATGCATCTATTTAAAAATAATGATAACTAGCCAGGCTCACACCTGTAATCCTGGTACTCTGGGAGGCCAAGGCGGGAGGATCGCGTGAGCTCAGGAGTTCAAAACCGGCCTAAGCAATAGTGACACCCTATCTCTACCAAAAATAAGAAAAACAAAGCCAGGTGTGGTGGTGAGCGCCTGTAGTCCCAGCTCCTCGTCAGGCTGAGGCACGAGGATCGCTGGAGCCCAGGAGTGTGAGGTTGCAGTGAGCTATGATCGTACCATTGCACTCTAGCCAGGAAGACAGAGCGAGACTCTTCCTCAAAAAAAAAAAAAAAAGAAAACAAAAAATAATAATAATAACTGATGACACTTACAGCACTCACTATGTGCCAGACTTCATGTATATTAACTCATTTCCTCCTCACAGCAGAGATAGGCATGACTGTTATCTGTGAAGGCACTGAAGCCCTGCTCAAATTCAAATAACTATATTGTTTAACCTCGATCACTGTCCTATTGCCCCGTTTTATTTTCTTCAGAGCCTTGATCGTAAAAACAGTCATTTATTCATGTGCTTGCTTGCCTGTCTGGCTCCATGGCGTGAGACATTGCCTCCTAGACAGCAGTCTCCACGAGGGCAGGCTTCAGCTTTCTTATTCACATTCCCAGAGCCTAGACTGGGACTTTATAGACATGCAATCCGTATTTGTGGGAAGAACGAGCCACCGAGGCATTCAACAGAGTGTGCCCCATGATTGCTCATTTCCGTTACCCCCACGCTGCCTAGCACAGGGCCTGGCCCAGATACAGTGCTCAGTAAACTGTCCGTTGAGTGGATCAATTAATGAAGGAATGGAAGAAAATCCAGAGGACTCGGTTGCTGCTTCTCACCCCTCCAGTCTTTGGGAAGCAGTGAAAGGTCTTCAGCCTTGGGAGATATGGGGCAAGAATATTCCTCCTAGATCTCTGGTTTGGTTTCTGTGTGTGATTTTGTATGTGGGCGCGTAGTGGGTACACAGGGGAAAAATGTGAGAAAAAGATTGGAAACTAAACAACCGCTGGGAAACGACTCCTTGAATAATTGCTTCATGCTGAAAGGCAGGAGGAGATAGAAACAGAGTGTATGTGTGTGGCCCGGAGGAGGCTCTTAGTAGGTGTTTGATGAACTAACAAGCGAGTGAGCGAGTGAATTGCATCAACCATTCTGTGGAGTCCCTGAAGACAAGCCTAGGACGTGATTTTCTTTGTGGTTCCAGACCCCAGCGTGGTCCCAGACCAGGATTTAATACATGTTTGCTGAATGAATGAATGAATGCATAAATGAAAGAACGAGCTAGTGACAAGGAGCATGGAGATGGGTGGAAAGTGTGGGTTCTGCAAAGACCCCAGGCCCCTGGTGAACCAGACCAGGGTCACAGATTCCAGCCTTGGTTACTTACCCATAAGTTAGGGTCCTAAAGTAAGGAAGGGACCCGTGAATGCCAAGAGCCTGGTTTCCCCATCATTCTTTCCAGATGGCCTGTGCGGAGTCCTGTGCAGATATTAATAATAATTATAAAAAGTAATAAGAGCTCCTATTTATTGAGCACTTACAATGTGCCAGGTTCTGTTCCAAGCTCTTTACGTGTGTTAAGTCACATTATCCTTTTAGCAACTGTATGAGGTAAGTATACTATTTTTCCCAATTTGTAGAAGAGGACCTGGGTCACGGAGAGATCATGTTAACTGTCCAAGGTCACTCAGCCAGAAAGTGAACACACAGTCACTGCTCAGGTTGTGCTGGGGACGGCTATGGCTCCCCACCTACGTGCCTAGGAAAGATGCTCTTTGTTTGGGTCTTGCTCTGGTTGCATCAGCTCTCCAGGTCTCAGATCTTCATTTGCCAAATGTGAACATATGTTTTAATGTGCTGGAAGATGGAAATCAAAAGGATTTGTAAGTTGTAAAGGGCTTCAGGGCTCTTTTAATGGGATTTTCCTCCTCCTCATCATGAGTCACCATGATCTTCGTCATGATCATGATCACGATCATATTCAGACCTGGCTTCCTGCCATTAATGTGCCAGGCTGGGCTGCAGCCCTGGAGACCCTGGTGAGACACACAAACCCACTTCCTATTCAGGGGTAGTTGTTGTCTGATCTGGCCTCCACTTATCTCTTATTCCCATTTTTCTTCTCTGCCCTCTAAGCCTGGACTGAGATCCAGACCATCTTTTCTTTCCTCGATTATTGCAACAGCCTCCCCCACCATAGACCTCCTAGCCTCTGGGCTTCTCCCCACCCTCATGAACTAATTTGCTGAATATATAAATCAAAACTTGTTACTCTCCTGCCCTTGTGCCAAGAAACAACTCTAAACTGCTTTTATGAAATGAAAGATAATGTGATCTGGGTCATGTGGCCCTTGGAAACAACTCTTTCCAGCCACCCCCAATGCCCTCGGGCCATGCAATGCGGCTGGCAATTGTTGTGATAGGGCATGGTTTTCATTCCTCTTTGCCTTTGCTTGTGCTGTTCCCTCTATCAACAGATCCTTCCTGACTTTGTCTCCACAGTGAATGCTGAATCATTCTTTTTACCCTTCAGAACAAACAATGCATTGTTTCTTTTCCTGGTTATAAAAGGGATGAGTGCTCATTGTAGATAATTCAAACAATATAGAATAAATTTGGAAAAAAAAATGGGAAATGTTTCTTCTCCCCATAGTTCCAACAGTTGGAGATAACCACTGTTAAAGTACCATGGTTACAATCATGAATGTTTTTCTATGCATATACACACAGATACACATATACTTTTACAATATGTATAAACATACACGTTTGCAAAAATGAGATCATTCATGCTATTTGGTAACCTACTTTTTGCCCCAAATGAAATGTTTTGGAGATCTTTTCCTGTGAATAAGGAGTTTTACATGGTAATTTTTTGTTCTTCAAAACTTAATTCTAATTCTAATGTTGACTGTCCTAGAATGCTTTCCTGGTTCCCCCCTCCCCCCCCAGTCCCCACTCACAGTGCCTCTCCTCTGAGGACTCACTGTACCTTGTACCTCTTTCTTTGAAACCTTTCCCACTTAAAAGGTCGTTATTTGATTTAAAAGGCAAATGCATAAAATGATAATTATAAATCTATGTTAGCGAGCACACAATGTATAAAGATGTAATCTATAACAATAACAGTACAAAGGGAGAGAAAAAGTTATGTAAAGGAGCAGAGTGTTTGTATACTATTGAAACTAAATTGGTATTATTAAAACTAAGTTGTTACATTTAAGATGTTAATTGTAATCCCAAGGTAACCACTAAGAAAATAACTTTAAAAATATACAAGAAAGGAAAGAAGAAGTGAATCAAAATGGTATGCTAGAAAAATATCTACTAAATACCAAAAAGGCAGTAATGGAGGAATTGGAGAACCAAAACATATAAGCATACAGAAAAACAAATAACTACATGGAAGATATAAATCATTCTTCATCAGTAATCACATTAAATGTAAATTAATTAAACTCTGTTATTAAAGGCAGAGATTGGCAGATTGAATTAAAAAAATGATATGCCATCTACAAGACACTCACTTTAGATATAAAGGCATAGAGATTGAAAGTAAAAGAATAAAAAAAGATATCCAATGTAAATAGAAACCAAAAGAGAGCTAGGACAGCTATATTATTATCATATAAAATGGACATTAAGTCAAAAAAGTTTATAAGAGACAAAGAAGGACATTATATATTGATAAGAAGTTTAATTCAGCAAGAAAATATAACAATTATAAATAAATATGCACCTAAACAAGGCCCCAAAATATATGAAGCAAAAATGGTCATAATTGAAGGGAGAAATAGACAGTTCCACAATAATAGTTGGAGACTTCAGTACCTTGCTTTCAATAATGGAGAGAACAAACAGATAGAAAATCAATAAGGAAATAGAAGACTTGACCAATACTATGAATCAATTAGACCTAACAGACTATATGCTATATAGAACATAGCACTCAGCAACAGCAAGAATACATATTCTTCTCAAGTGTGCATGGAACATTGTCCCGATGGACCATATGTTAGGCCACAAGACTAATCTTAACAAGTTTAAAAAGATTCAAATATAAAGCAAGAAATCTCTCCCCAAAACAAAAAAAATAAACAAAATAAAAAGTTTGAAATAATGTATTTTCCAATTACAATAGGATAAACTAGAAATCAATAACAGAAGGAAAACTGAATAATTTACAAATATGTGGAATTCAAACAACAGACTCTAATCAATGGGTCAAAGAAGAAATCATAAGGAAAACTAGAATATACCTTGAGGCAAATTAAATGAAAAAACAATATACCCAAAAGCAGTGCTCGGAGAGAAATTTATGGCTGTATATGCCTACACTAAAAAAAGAAGGAAAATCTCAAATCAATAACCTAACCATATGCCTTAAGGAACTCGAAAAGTTAAAGCAAAAAGTAACCCCAAAACTAGCAGAAGGAAGGAAATAACAAAGATTACAGTAGAGATAAATGAAATAGATAACAGAAAAACAATAGTGAAAATGAATAAAACCAAAAGTTGGTTCTTTGAAAAGGTCAACAGAATTGACAAATCCTTAGCTAGATTAACTAAGAAAAAGAGAGATGTCTCAAATTACTAAAATCAGACATGAAAGTAGAGGCACTACTATTGATTTTATGTAAATAAAAAGGATTATATGAAAATACTATGAACAATTATATGCCAACCAACTGGATAACCTAGATGAAATGGACAAATTCCTCGAAACACACAAACTACAAAAACCAACTCAAAAAAAAAAAAAAATCTGAATAGGCCTATAATAAGTAAAAGGATTGAATCAGTAATCAAAAGTCTCCTGATAAAGAAAAGCCCAGGACTAGATGGCTTTCCTGGTGAATTCTACCAAACATGTAAAGAAGAATTGACACAAATCCTTCTCAAATTCTTTCAAAACACTGAAGAGGAAGGAACATTTCCAACTTGTTCTATGAGGCCAGCATTATCCTGATACCAAAACCAGACAAGATACTATAAGTAAAGAAAACTACAGGCCAATATGCTGTGTACCTATAGATGCAAAATCGTCAACAACAATCTGGCAAACCAAATTTAGCAGCATGTTAGAAGGACTATACACCATGACCAGGTGGGATTTATCCCTGGAATGTAAGGATGGTTTAACATACAAAAATCAGTCAATGTAATGCACTGCATTAGTAGAATGAAGGGAAAATCCCACATGATTATCTCAGTTGATGTAGAAAAATCATTTGACAAAATACAAAAAATTTTGTGATTAAAAGCACTCAGTAGACTAGGAATAGAAGGGAATTTCTTCAATATGACAAAGGTTATATATGAAAAACTCATTGCTGACATCAAATTCAATGGTGAAAGACTGAAAGCTTTTCCCCTACAATCAGAAATAAGATAAGGATGGCTGCTTTTGTCATTTCTATTCAACATTGTATTTAATAAGAGAATTTCTAGCCAGAGAAATTAGGCAAGAAAAAGAAATAAAAGGCATCCTAATTGGAGAGAAAGAAATAAAATGATCTTTGTTTACAGATGACACGATCTTACCTTACCTTATACTATACATAAAAAGAACCTCAAAATGGTCAAAGCCTTAAATTTAAGAGCTAAAACTTTAACTCTTAGAAGAAAATGGGAAATTCTTCAAATCCTTGGATCTGGCAATGGTTTCTTTAGTATCACACCGAAGACACATGTAACAAAGGAAAAAAATAGATAAATTGGATTTCGTAAAAATTAAAACTGCCACTGAATTGTACACTTATAATGGTTAAAATGGTAAATTTTATGTTATGTATATTTTACCATCATGAAACAAAACAACCTAAACTATGAAAAATTCCACAAACCCCTAAATTTGAATTTATTTTATTTTTTATTTTTTTGAGACAGTGTACAACCTGATTTAATTTTTCTACAAAAGAAAGCTTAAACTGGGCATAGCAATATGTGCCTGTAGTCCTAGTTGCTTGTGAGGCTGACGTGGGAGGATCCCTTGAGCCTAGGAGTTTGAGACCAGCCTGGGCAACATAGTGAGATCCCATCAGATCCAGGAGTTTCTTGAGCACAGAAAACCGCTCTGTATTCTGGGTAATTACCCACAGTATAAAATGTCTATTTCATAGTCTTTAATTAAGCTAGACAGTTCTCCATCCACGGCTCCACCTCCTCTTCTTATCCCACGAGTAAATGTCATGAGTCTGGGTCCAGAAACCACTGTGCACTTACATAGCAGATGCCCCATAAATGCAACCTCAGAAGCCTCAGGGGAGGATTTTTCTCAATTCCAATTTAAATGTTTATTGTTCTGGAAGATTCTCCTGCTTCCCCCTCCCCCATCTCTGTGCCCCCCTTCCCCACCCCTAGCTCCAACCCCTGTGCCCCTCGTCCAGGACCTGGCATCTTATAACTTACATACCTCTGTTTGAAAGCTTTCCCACTTGTAAGGTCATTATTGGTTTACAAATTGGTTGCAAGCTGGCCCTGTCTCCTTCATCCCATGATGAGTTCCTTGTGGGCAGTACAGCACAGGGGCTAAGATCTCAGGCTCTGGAGACTGGGTTCGCATTTCCACTCCGCCTCTGACCACTGTGTGACCATGGCAAGTTCCTTAACCACTCTGGGTCCCTGTGTCCACATCTGTAACATGGGGGAGATGACAGCACTTACCTCATAGGGTTGTGGTAAGGAGTCAATGAGTTTCATGCACCTAAAGGTCCTAGAAGCATGCCTGGCACACAGGACAAGCTGAAAAATGTGAGCTATTATTATGTGGGCCTGGTACAAAGCAGATGGTTAGACAGTTTGTCAAATGAATGTTCGACAGCACTCCCTGCTTTCCCCACTGGCCCCCCCAATCCCTGGGGCTGCACATCTTCCTCTGTGTGTACTCATTTGCTATGTCCAATCATATACACACGCATCTCCGGGGTGGGGAGAGGAGAGAGCAAGGCGTTTGCACCTCTTCCCTGGCCCTGTTGTCTAATCCCAGCTTAGTTCACTTCCCTCCACACTGCAAGTTGGCCTGGGTCCCTGCTGGGCTCAAGTAGTGAAGATTAGACGAGCCCCTCACCCTGTCCTTGGGTATTGTCCTCAGTGGCAGCAGAAGCTCCACTCTTCCCCCTTCTCCCCGGCTTTTGCCTGTCCCTAAAAGTGGGCCCCTGGGTGTGCCCAGGTTGGGGAGGATGGGAAGAACTTGGATTTGGGAGTTAGAGTCAGTCACTCCTGCATATCAATCAGGGAGGGACCTTTCATCAGCAGGAAACAGCTGCACCTGGCTGCCCCAACAAGCCCAGACGGGGGTTCCCTGCCCCTCCCCAGCCTACCGCTCTTGCTCCCCTTCCTCAGCTGACAGTCACTCTCACCCTTCCCCGGATGTAGGGGACAGGCTGGGGCAAGCCGGGGACACACTCAGTTTCTCTTCCCTGCTGCCCCTCCCTGGAGTGACACCCTCCTCCCTCCCCCCTCCCATCTCCCCATCCCTGTCCCCAGGAACTGGCTAAGGCAGAGGCCTGGCGGGGAAATCAGGAGTCAACAGGAGGCAGACAACTGGGCCTGAGCTCTTTGGGCAAGATGCTTCAACTAGAACCTTGAAACAGCAAGACTGAGAGGGACCGCAGAGCAGAGAGGGAAAGGCACCTGCCCAGGGTCACACAGCACCGAGCCAAGACTAGAATCCAGAGCTTTGGATGCCTGATTTTCTCTCCCTTATCTCACAGCCTTAGTTTCCCTATCTGTCTGTTGCCTGGGAGGTCTCTAGACTTCTTTTGAGCCCTCATACTGTGGGCCTGCCTGGAGCCGGTCTCTCCTCTCCTCTCCTTGTTTCTCCCTGCTGAAGTGCCCAGGTTTACTGGTGGGGGCAGCTGGGAGTGGTGTGAGGGAAGGGGACCCTTGTAGCAGGTTCAGGAAACCTCTTTTTTTTCCTTTGAGACAGAGTCTCACTTTGTTGCCCAGGCTAGAGTGAGTGCCATGGCATAAGCCTAGCTCACAGTAATCTCCATCTCCTGGGCTCAAGCAATCCTCCTGCCTCAGCCTCTGGAGTAGCTAGGACTACAGGCATGCGCCACCATGCCCGGCTAATTTTTTCTATATATTTTTAGTTGGCCAATTAATTTCTTTCTATTTATAGTAGAGACGGGGTCTCGCTCTTGCTCAGGCTGGTTTGGAACTGCTGACCTCGAGCAATCCACCCGCCTCGGCCTCCCAGAGTGCTAGGATTACAGGCGTGAGCCACCGCGCCCGGCTGAAACCCCTGTTTTTAACAATAGAACCTACACTGTCGACTGAGACCAGAGGCTATTCTGTGGGGAGTGTCCAGGGTGGGCTGTGGCCACATTGTTTCTGCTTGGTCCGCAGCTCAGTGCTCTGCCTGCTGGGCCACCCGGCCTGGAGCGTGACAGCTGCCTGACATTCGACTTTTGCCAGCACCTGATTGTTCAAGGCAAACCCAGCTGTGGGAAGGGTGTGTAAAGATATGGACTTGACAACCTGGGTAGCACCCACGGGATCAGAAGTTAGGGTCCCAAATAAGGTGGGGTGGGTGGGGGAGGCCTGCTGAGCTATACTCAGAACCCCGCCATCTCGGGGTCCAGACTGTGGCAGGCCCTGCCCTGGGTCCCTGCAAGGGTCAGGACTTAGGCTGTGGTGTAGACGAGTCCTGGAGACCAGGGAAATACTTCTCTTCCCCCTCTCACTTCTGATTGCTCTACTTGAAAGAGTGAAAGAGCCTCTCTGAGGTGACAGTCCCAGTGTCTTCCCTCTGGGCCAACCAGTTCTCTGGACTGAATTGTGTCACTTCAAATTCATATGCTGGAGCTGTGACTCCTAACGTGATGGTATTTGGAGATGGGGCCTTTGGGAGGTAATTAAGTTTAGATGAAGTCCTGAGGGTCGGGTCCCCATGGTGGGATTGTAAGAGTCCTTATAAGAAGATACCAGAAACTTGCAATATCTCTCTCTCTTCCTCTGCCTCCCTCCGCGTGCAGGCAGTGAGGAAAGCCATGTGTGCACACAGGGAAAAGGAAGCTGTCTCCATGCCAGGAAGAGAAGAGAATGCTCACCAGGAATGGAACTGGCCAGCACTTTGGTCTTGGACTTCCCAGCCTCCAGGACTATGAGAAAAATGTCTGCTGTTAAAGCCATCCTGTCTGCAGTATTTTGTTACAACAGCCCGAGCTGCTAAAACAGCCAGCAGCATCGGACAAGGCTGCGGGCGGTGGAGCCAGGGAGGCTGGGTGAGCCCTGGAGCATGCTCCGGAACCCCGGGCTCTTCTCTTCACTCCCCGCTGCCCCCACGAGCTGAGTGACTTCAGGTGAGTCACTGGGACTTGGCCTCTCCATCTGGACAATGGGTCCCCGCCCTGCCCTCTCTCTACTGCAGGTGGGTGTGGGGATCTCCAGGAAAGACAGGGTGGCCCCGGTCTCTGGGACAGGACGGTCCTTTAGAATCCACCCAACTCTCACCCCAAGGCCTGAGGCAGCTGCTGCCAAAAAGACAATTGTCAGCCAATCCTGAGTCAAAACACCTCCACTTTCCGAGATATCTAACTCGGGGGCAGGCAGGCGGTGGCCCTGCCCTTGGCGGGGGGCTTCCTGGCAGAGACAGCCAGCCTGTGGCCAGGGTGGACAGAGGCTCAGTTTAAACCAAGGAGGAGGAAAGGAAGAAGCCCCCACAGCCACACCCTAGACACAATGCCTGGCCCGGTACATCTGCCTTGTAAAACCATGCAAGGACCTCCTTGGCTAGTCCAAAGGGAGCTACGGCCCTTTGTCCTGCTCTCACCTCTCTGCAACTCTGTCACTGCCTAGTGAATGTCCTCTGTCTTCCACCAGGCTGTGAGCACGCTGGGGGCCTTGGCCACTGCCGTCCGGGGGCCTGGCACAGTGTCTGCACGTGAGAAGTGCTCCTTTGGTGAAGGAAGAAATGACTGACGGAACCCAGTTCTTGCCTGCTTCTCTGCTCCTGGGACAAAGCCCCTCGCCTGGTCTTGAACACTTAAGAGATGGGAAGTCATACAAGGTCATGGGCAAGTGTGTTTTGGGAGGGATATGGGGTCCAAAAGAAGAGAAGGGAAGAAACACTTTCAATCAGACCCTGGGCAAGAGGAACTTCCGAGTAGAAGAAACTCAAGAGGACGGAACACGGGGATGTCTAAGAGGTCCCCTGAAGCTGTGACCCCCTCCTCCCGACAGTCTTCCAGCTTGAAGCTAGATACTGTGGGGGCGGGGTGTCCTCAGACACAATCACTCCCAGAAAACTCCCCCATCGCATCCTTGCTGGCTCCTGTCTGGCGTGGGTTCCAGGATCTCTGTTTCGGATAAAGTCTGGTGCCTGGGGACTCGGAAGGTCTGAGAGAGGCGTTGAGGTCAAAGGCCTTGTAGGGGGATAGGGGAGGCGGGCAGGGGCAAGGCTTGGGCAATGGGTGAGCCTGGGTGGTGGAGGGTGCCTTGGGTATTCCCTGTCCCCTCTCCCCGACGGAAGGTTGCCAGATAAAACACGGGATTCTCAGTTAAATTTGAATTTCAGTGTCATCCGCTCTGGAACTCCCTTCTGCATAGAGAGAATAAGCAACAAATAATTTTTTAGTATGTCTCAAACATGGCATGGGACCATGGGTGTCCTATGTTTTGATTTGCTAAACTTGGCAACCCTACTCCTGTATCCACCGCGGCCTTCATCAGGGACCCCTTCCTCCCTCCAGGCTGCCTGGACATGACATGAGGCAGGCCCAGGTTTGGGTGGGCCAGCCGCCCTGCCCGGTTCAGTCAGGAGGGCCCTGGGCTCTGCCACTGTTGCCCAGGCACAGGCAGTGGCTGCAGCAGGCGGTGAGGCAGGGTGTGTGTGTGTGTGTGTGTGTGTGTGTTTAATGGGGGAGGGAGCTGGGCAGTGGCTGGGCCAGAGAGACATGGGAAAATTTTTTTGTGGGTTCCTGTCTTGTCCCCTCCCCAGACTCACCGCCACTGTGGGCCTGAGTCACTGGGGGAAGGGGCTGGGACAGACGAAATTTTTCCACTCAGCCCCCAGCTGGGTAACCTGGCTCACCTGATCGACCCGCCCACTGAGGGAAATTCCAGCCCTAAATCCTGTCCGGAATTCTCACTCTGGCCAGCCAGCCAGCCGCACTGGGGGCTGGGGAGCTCCTGGGGCCAGGGACACCTCCGCGCCCAGGGAACTGGCTCTGGGACTCCCTTCTGCATAAAAAAAAGGGTGGGAGGGAGGGCACACCGAGGGAGGGCCGATGTGGCCACAGCCTGGCCAACTGTGGGCTGGGCGTGGGACAGCAGGGATGGGGGATCCGAGGCTATGGCTGTGACACTGTGTATCAAGATTTCTCTTGAGGCCCTCAGGGTTCAGCGGACACCCATGTAGACTGCCCCAGGCCCGGTGTGTCTGCGTGTGCACCCTTCTCACCTCACTGCTGGTGGCGGAGGGGCTGCAGTCACAGAGCTATTACCCACACAAAGCCCGCACGTTCTTTAGCCCCCTGTTCAATGACCTTCATGTTCAGACCTCAAGGTACCTTCCCGTGGTATCCGCTGCCTTTCCCTTTGGTGCCCTGGGCTCTACTCCAGGTCCTCAAACTTAAATGTCTACAGGGGCCAGACAGGTAACTGGGGACAAGGGAAGTGGACTGGGGCAGGGCAGGGAGGTGTGCTACTCAATCTCACAATGGTTGTTGCATTTCTGGAATTTAAGACTCTAAAGCCCATTCCCCCCTCCCCCCAGCCTCATTGTTTACCTTCTGGCTGTGGTGATGGGCTGCACCTTTTTCAAGGACACCGTGCAGGCCAGTGCAAGCAGGCCAGACAAAACACGTCTGAGGACCGGATGTGGGCCACGGTGTGCCAGTCTGCAACTTCCTCATCTAGCCAAATTGCGCCTTTTGCTGTTCCTTCTATAGGACCCTCCCATCCCTGCCTCTTTGCCAGAACTGAGCTCGAATTATGGCTCTGCTCATTTATTATAGCTGTGTGACTTTGGGGGAGTTGCTTTGAGCCTCAGTTTCATCATCTGTAAAATGGGTTTATTAATAGTATCTAAAATGGGTATATTTGTCATATCTATGTCTGGTGGTAATATGAAAAATAAATGTGTTAATAAATACAAAGCACTGACAAGCGTGCCAGACACAAAGTATCCAGTAAGTGTAAGCCCTCCTCGTATCCAGTAAGTGTAAGCGCTCCTCGTCATGACTATTATCACATAGTTCAAAGGCAGCCTCTTGCATGAAGCCTTCTCCAGTCCCAAAGTTGGAATTAATCTCTCCCTCAATTGAGTTTCTATTGCACTTTGTCTGCCTTGTGGTATAATTAGTGTCTATATAACTGACTCTCCTATTGCATTATAACCTCTTGGAGGCCTAACTGATCTTTATGTTTCTCGATCATTCATTGAGCAGTTACCAAAGTGTCTTTGATAGCCATGCACTATGCTGGGTGGGAGGGTGGAGGGGGGGCTGGAGACATGACAGTGAAAAGATATGGCTCTGGTGCTATGCCTAAGTGGGTATTCGCAGAGTGACTCTGGGCTTGTGGAGTCACCTCTTTCCTGCTGCCTGGCATCTCCTTGTGTTGCTGTGGCGCGGGCTGGAATGAGGTAGAGGAGTCTGGGCCCAGCAGCACTCAGGCAGCTACAGCCCCAAGGGCAGCCCTGCCCACAATGTGGCCCTGCAGTGCTGGGAGGGCAGGGCGAGCCGGCGCTCTGTGAACAGTGAGCAGATGGGACACAGGTGCGCCAGGTCTCCCTGGCTACCTTGCATCCTCCAGGTGGGAATCAGGATGGTCCTGGCAGGATAGGGACCCCCTACTCTGGGGTCAACCTCCAGCTTCTGCACCACTGCACCCCCAGAGACAGTCAGCTCCAAGCTCAGGATTCAGGCCTCATACACAAGGTGTGACCTGGACAGACAACTGAACCAGGTGTTTGCAAGCTCTAGAGCCACACTCACTGGGTGTGACTCTTAGCAAGTGACTTGACCTCTCTGGGCCTCAGTTTCCTCATAGGAGGAATTGTGTGAGTTAATACCTAGACAGGTCTTAGCATCATTAAGGGTTATTTTCACCAGGCTGGGAGTTAGCAGCCTCAGGTTGACTCCTGGCCTATTCCTAACTCCACGTGGCAAGCAGAGAGGGGACGTCGTCTCTGAAATCTGCTCGTGGGGCCATGTGGTATTAAGATAGGCAGGAGGGGTTGGCCTTGTCTTCCAGGCCCACAGCTGTCAGTGGGGATTCTGAGTTTGCATGGCTCTGGCAGTCCCTGGCTGCAGAGTCTTGGTGGGTCATGGACAGGGGATTATTATTGGACAGGGCCATGGGCCATGGACAGGGACAGCTATTATTTTGGCCTCCCCCCATGCCCCAGTAGAATCCATCAGTGGGTCTCCAAAGGCAGGGGGGTGGGGAGGAGGTGGGTGGGGAGGAAGTGCTGAAAGAGTGGGCTTGGGAAACCCAGCATGGGACCCTGGCTCCCCTCCCCTCCCCAGGATGAAAGCTCCCTTTCCTAACCCCTTAAGTCCCTAGCCCTGATCCTCATTAAATGCCCTAATCCTCTAGCCCCCACTGCAGATGCAGTGGCCCCCATTCCCAGGTCCAGCTAGGAGGGGATAAGTGATGGTCTCTCTGTCCCTCCCCCACAAACCAGGCAGGGCTCGAGTACCTGAGGTAGTGTCAATGGACATCTAGGGACCACTGGGACCCTAGGACAGAGCTGCTGGGAAGTGGAGGAGGGACAGGAGTCCTGGGAAAAGGGGGATCAGAGGAGGAGGTAGTAGCAATGTTCTGACCATTGGGAGAGTCCCTGGCAAGAGACACTTCTCCCTTCCTCTTGCCCCTTGCACCCCGGAAATCCCCTGTCGAGGGGTCCCTGGGGGTAGGCCAGGCCCCAAGCTCAAACACCTCTGCTGGAGGGGAGCAGTGAGAGCCCAGGATCAAGGCCAGGGGTCCTTGGAGCCTCAGTTTCCTCGGCTCACCAATAGGGCAAATCACTTCCTCACTTGCTCTTGTGTCCCCTCTTTGGGCCAGCATGAGGGCAGAGGGGAAGGCCAAGGAGAATGCAAGTTTTGGCAGGTAAGCACAGCACGTGCTGGAAGACGCCGGGGCCAGGGTTTGCTGCGGTTGGCGATTTGGCCTCGAGCTGGCCTGCAGCCCTCGTTGTTTCCACTGGCCCAGGGGCCTTGGCCCAGGGCCTCCTGGTGAAGTGTGGAGCAATCCCATGCCTTCCCTTTTACCTCCATTCCTCCCTGGGGCTGCTGAGGGCAGCTTCTCCAAACCCTTTCCTTCTGTACTGCGTAAAAAGGGCTTTGTCGGGAGGCCCAAGGATTTCTGCACCCACCTCTGTCCCCCATGTCTCCCAGGCCTCCTGAGCTGGGGGAGCCGGGCAGTGGGGAGCTCTGGGGAGGGGAGACAGCTCTGTCCTCAGGCAGCCCCAGGCCGATGGGCTGAGACCCAGCCTCCACCTCTAGAAAACACACGCGGAGTCAGAGAAACATACACTGTATATCATCCACTGTTGGTTGAAAGGGGCAGGGGGTCAGTCACATAGACCATGGACATAATCAACTGTATTTCATCAAAGGCAAGACTCGCCACCGGATTATGTAACACTGAGAAGAAACAACGCTGCTAATTAAACTATGACACAGTGCCTTTTTGTTATTGATCGCAAGGCACATCCTGATTTCAGAGATGTTAAAATGTGAAAAATGTGTGCCAGAGAGCCAAAATAAAGTAAAAAACATTTCTAACAACATTTCTCTTGGACGCACATTTTTTTTCCCCTGCATCTAATACTGTTTACTTGGAAGTGTTTACTGAGGTTTCTAAGATGAGACATAATCGAATGATGTAAAAGATGATGCAAAGTGATCAGCACAGTGGCCAGGACATAGTAAATGATCATTACATATTAGCTGTTATTGCTGTTGCTACCATAGGCACACAAATTTTATATGCACACAAGAAGTCCCTTTGCTCTCTAATCTTGTATTAGAGACGCTCTCTTCTAGAGAGTAAGGTCTCTGAGAACACAGTGAGCTAAGGAGGCAGCCTGGAGGAGGCGCTAGCCCACGTGTGAAATCTGCAGTACCCTTTGGAGGCATCAGAAAGGGGCTGAGCCCAAAGTCTCCCAGAATAGTGAGGCCCCCGACTTACTACTATTATTAGTCAGTCAACCACTCATTCAACAATCCATCCATTAAGACATGTATTGGGCACCTGCACCACGACTGTCACTGTGCTAAGTCCCTCCTCCCTCCTTCCTGCCTGGCCCCTGCCCGGCCCCTGCCTGGCCTCTGCCTGTTGGACTCATCCAGGCTCAGCTATTGGAAGTGGCACATCAAAGGGGGATTGGCCCTGACCCCTCATCAGGGGCTTCTTTCCAGGGATCAGCCTGAAGCAACGGCAGCTCCTCCCCTCTCTCACCATCGCCAATCTCACCCCACCAGGGGAGGGGATCTTCCTTTCTCAGGCACTGCTAAGCCTTGATAGAGCCTGTTCCCTCTGCCAGGACACCCTCAGTCCTGTTCTGTGCAAAGCCCCTGTCTTTCCCTTCCTGTCAGAAGAGGTTTCAAGCCCCTTCTCCAGAAAGCCTTCTCTGAGGACGCCTACCCCTGCTCAGCTTCCAGGCCTTATTTCTTATTGTACTCAGGACAGTCTACACCAGGGGTCCTCAAACTTTTTAAACAGGGGGGCCAGTTCACTGTCCCTCAGACCGTTGGAGAGTGCGGCGCACATTCCACACATGCGCACTGTGGGCCCGGACGAGTTGGCTGATAAGCAGGACAGGCAGCAGAGGCAAAAACACCTGGCGGGCAGGATAAATGTCCTCGGTGGGCTACATGTGGCCTACAGGCCATAGTTTGAGGACCCCTGGTCTATACCCTGCAGATGGGACCCTCCTGTGATCTGACCTTTTCTCTTGCCCCTGCGTCCTATCTCAGATGACCAGCTACTACTGTGAAAGTACAGGTGACCTGGCACTAGGATACTGCTGCCCCTGACTTTAATTCCAAATGTCTCACCTCCCGAACCTATACCCAGGCACTGTGACAGGCACTGGGGGCATCCCTGCCCTAGAGCCTCTCAGCCTGCTGGGCTATCACATCTTCTCTGCCACATCACATTCCTCTTGTCCCAAATCCCGGACTCTCTTAGTGGGGACCGATTGTGTGCCCCTCATCAGATTGTAGGGTATCCGCCCTGAGAGGGAATGTTGGTGGTAAGATCTTGGGAGGCCCTTGCCTCCCCCCACATGCAGAGCAGTGGGAATCCTGTCCTCGCTCCCCCTCCTACCCAAGGAGGCCCACGGTTGTTTATTGTTCAAGTGCAGACCCGAGGGGCCGAGGCCTCTCCAACAACCAGGACTGAGCTGTCCCGTCCCCAGCTTTCCAAGAACAGGCTCCGTCGAGCACACATGGTTGTGAAACGATCCTGCTGGGCCCTCCAAGGGATGAGGCCATTCGTGGGCTGAGTGGGCTGCTACGGGCTGCCAAGGGTCAGGCTGGGGACCCGTGTGCACTGGGAGGAGGCTTCTGGTCAGTCAGCTGGCCGCAGCCTCGGGGAAGGCGGTCTCCTCCCTGCACACGGCATCCAGGAGCGGGGAGCTCAGGGATGGGGGTGGAGGGGTCAGAAGTTTCTGAGGGTCGGGAGGGAAGCTGAGGCCTTCTCTCACCCCCCCTGATTTCCTCCCATTAGGGCTTCTTCAGAGCAGAAGATGCAGGGAGGAAAATAGACCTTCCAAGTTGGGGAGCAGGACAGGCTGCATAATTTGTGGGCCCAATGCAGAATAAAATGTGAGTTCCTCGTTCAACAGCGGAGCATGAAACCCAGCGTGGAGATCCTTCTACTATGGGCCCTGTGCCATTGCACAGTTCACACGCCTGCTGGAAGACACTGTAGGAGTCCCACGGCCAAACCCAGTGGGCAGGAATGGCGCCTGGCCATTGTCCCCACCCCCTCCAGTGCTGACTCCCGGCTGGCAGTGCTGGGAAGGCTTTGCCTTGGTCTTGGGCCTCCCTACTTGCCTTTCCTTCCTCACTCACCCCTGAGCCTCCAGAGAGGCGCCCTGTTCCCCTCCGGGCTCTCCACCTCCAGGAAGCCTTCCTTTCCCCTTTGGGCCAGTGTCACCTGCTGGCCATTCCCACGCTTCTTCCTTCTTCCTGCTTCTAGGCTCGCGCGTAGCTTTGCCCTTGAATGTCTGAGTCTTGTTTGCTGTATACGTCAGTATATGTTCATAAGAGACAGCAGCCTCCTTCCTCCCCTGCCCACCGCTCTGTGGGGGTCTCCCTCATCAGAGTAGGCACCCCCCAAGCACTGGGGGCCCTGTGGTTGGAAGCCTTTCTTGGGGATCCCCTCTAGGCTTCCCTCTGCAGACCCAAGGCTCCCCAATGCTCACACTGTAGGGGTGACTACACCCCTGGGTGGTGCCCGGGGTGGTGTGTGTATGGGGGGGGTCAGCTCCGATTCCCCACTGCTGTCCCTGTCCTTTCTAATTAGTGGCGTCAGACTCTGAGTGAGGCTGGCTTGGGGAGATGGAGCTGGAATGAGGGAGGGAAATGGGGGCGTCAGGAGGCAGGGTGGCCCCCCATCCCTACTCCCAGCAGGGCCCCAGTGGAGAGTGGGCCTTGTGACCTCCTTCCTATGGCCTCCCCCTCAGGCTGTGAGGGAGGAGGGCTGGTCTTGGGCTGGGGTCAGGGTGGGGGAGCAGCCACTCAGCTGAGGCCGGTCACTCAGAGGCAGGGTTGGTGGCATTTGGGCAGGCAGGGGAGAAAGGAGAGAATGTGAGGAATATCCTGACTCAGCAGTCGCCCCCTCCCAGCCTGGGGATAGGCGCTGGGGGAGGACTGATTGCTGAGAACATGCAGATGGCGTGGTGGCTCCTCTGTCCCCACCCCTCCCCCATCCCCACACTCAGTTCCCCTGGGCTGTGCTTGGGGAGGAAGGCGGGGAACAGGTAGAAGTCAGAAACACTGGAGTCCCCTCAGAGATAATGGGGAGGCAGGGAAGGGAGCTGGGGGAGGGGGGTGACTTTTGACATCATCAGGAATGCCTCGGACATGAGGAAGATTACTCCTTTGTGGAAAGAAGCTGGGGACAGTATGACAGGAGGGCTTAGCTGGCCGGCAACGGGCCCGTGGGGGAGGGGGAGGGGTGTCCAGATAGATCAAACAGCGGCCTGAACCCCAGGCCCTGCCGCCAAGAGGCAGGGGGATGGGAGCCTGCTTTGGTGGAATGTACAGCTCGTTTCCACAACTTGACCATAAGCTTCATTAAGCCAGGGACCGTCTCATAACATCTCTTAATTATCTGACAACCCCTCCACAGGGCTGGGCACATATAGGTATTTTGCCCAAGCTTAAATCATTTTATAAAGCAGTCTTGCAATATCAGGTACCCCAAATTAAACTCACACCCATAATCCTGGCTATTTACATTTCTTCTTGTACCTTCCTGAGTCTTTTTAGGCACGCACTTATGTAAGGCTGACTTAGGTAAACGCAGCCTGAGTCAGGCTTTCTCAGCAGCCTCGGTGGGTGCTGGCTGATGGGTGTAAACGCGTCTTGGGCCCTTTGCTCTGAAGCAAGCCCGGTTCGCAGGCAAGGAGCGCTGGCAGCAGCCTCACCCGCCATCTCCGTGTTCTTCCTATGTTGACATTGCTGCCAAGTAGGTCCCTGCTTCATTTATCTTCTGATTCGAAAGGATCCTGACTCACCTAAGAATGGACCTACATAACATTTGCTGGAACAGAATACTAACGTGATCTGGGGACCATGTGCGTGTAGCAACAGTTGGTTGATTTCAGGCAGTGATTCCCAATCATTTTGAGCTGGAAAACCCCATTTTAACACTAAAACTTCAGGGAACTGGTTGCATGAGATAGGCATCCATCATCCAAGAAAAATCTGTGAAGGCAGCAAGCGATAGTGAAGATAGGAATGATTTGAAATGAAATCACATATTAATCTCCGTAGTATCTACATAAGTTTGAAAGAACAATAGCAAATGCATTCAGGAGTATTATTCACTTGACTATGTGAGCAAAGATGTTCATTGCAGCGTTTATAATTTAAAGTGAAACAAGACCCTGTTTCTACAAAAAATAGAAAAAATTAGCCAGGTGTGGTGGTGAGCACCTGTAGTCCCAACTACTAGGGAGGCTGAGACAGGAGGATAGTTTGAGCCCAGGAGTTTGAGGCTGCTGTGGGCTATGATCATGCCACTGCTCTCCAGCCTGGATCACAGAGGGAGACCATGTCTCAAAAAAAAAAAAAAAAGTAAAAGAACTAAAGTTTGTTGTGGCTGATCTTCCAGGAGGGTGGTTGATGGGGAGGAGCTCTGCTGATGGTCTGAAATCTGTAGGTACTGGGAAGTGCATTCTGGGAGCAAAGTTAGTGTCTGGCCTTGACTTCCGGGTGGGGGTGAGGAGAGAAGGGCGAAGAGGCGGGCAGGGGCCAGAGCACACAGACTTCTGTGCGAGATGCCAAGCAGAGGCTCCTTATCCTCTCTGGGTGTGGTGTGAGAGACAGCCAGGAAGTTCCTCCCTATGCTAACTGAGATCTTTCTTGCTGTGATTTTTGACCCATCCCCTCTTCATTTTGCTCCATTTTACATAATTGCTCACTGGGCCAGGGCAGCTGAGTGTAAATTTTCAATCTGCAGTTCCAGGAACCCTATTTCCCCAACCCCAAATCTGGGCCTGAGGTCTGACGAGTCCCAGAAGAGCTGTGGAGATTATGAGGCAGGATATGTAAACCCAGGGCCCGCCAGTAGCAGGAGTGGAGAAGCTGGGCCCTCCCGCCTCTGTCCTTGGGGGGCTGGGAGCAGTGGGCTCCAGGCGTCCCCACGTCTCCGTCCAGCAGCATCTTCCCCCTGGTGTTCCTCCAAGAGCAACGTGCTGAGAGAGCACTTGTGAGCCATGGGGGCAGGAGTGGGGGCAGGGGTCAGGGTGCTTTTTTAATTTCTCGTTAGCGATGACAGCTGTAGAACGCAAGCAATTAAGGAGGAAGACTCCCCCAGGATGCCAGAGGGCCAGCCCCACTAGCTGCGCACAACTTCCTCCCTTCCTCTCCCCCCACCAACCTCAGGCTTCCCATCCCTGGGCCCAGAAAGCTGGGAGCTGCAGTTGTGGAGAGGAAAGGGGTGCAAAGGGTCCCCTCCCCAGGGCTTTCATAGGGACAACGGAGCAGTCGGAGGAGGGGGAGGCTGCTGGGTCTAGAAGCTGCCTCCCCTTCCCTATTATCCACTCCTAGGGCGGGCTGGACTTGTGGAAATGGGGTCTCCTTTCTTCAGGGTTGGCACTAAAGATGAGGGCATAAAAATGGCCATGGGCACAACTTTCCCTGTGCTTCTAGACTGAGTGACCTCCCAACCCAGCCTGACCCTTGGAGGTGTGGGAGAAGGGTTTCAGGTAGGGAGGACAGGGAGGAGCTTTTCCTTTTTTCTGGTAAGATCTCCAGGGCATCCAACACCTCTTGAATTTCTTCTCCAGCATCCGAGCGGGGATTCCTTTCAGCAGCCTTCTCTGGGTCCTGCCCACGGTGACTGTGTGGACTCCCCAGCTGTCAGGGGAGGGTGCATGTGTTTAATGCTTTTCTTTTATTAACATCAGTCCAGCCGCATGGGTTGGGATGTGTTTTGGGTGTAGGAGCAAAGCTCTATATCCCTGTCCAAACATCTCATGTCACCCACCAGCTGATACTTGAAACCCTACCATTAATATTTGCTCCCTTTAAGGCTCCCTCCTTGTGAAATTACAAATACCCCTGGGAAGGAAGCCCCTTCAGAGTGAACAGAAGATATGACGGCTGCTGTTTTTTTTTTTTTGAGACAGAGTCTCACTTTGTTGCCCAGGCTAGAGTGAGTGCCATGGCGTCAGCCTAGCTCACAGCAACCTCAAACTCCCGGGCTCAAGCAATCCTGCTGCCTCAGCCTCCCGAGTAGCTGGGACTACAGGCATGCGCCACCATGCCCGGCTAATTTTTTCTATATATTTTTTTAGTTGGCTAATTAATTTCTTTTTATTTATATAGAGACGGGGTCTTGCTCTTGCTCAGGCTGGTCTCGAACTCCTGAGCAAGGAGTGATCCTCCCGCCTCGGCCTCCCAGAGTGATAGGATTACAGGTGTATGCCACTGTGCCTGGCCTGTCGGCTGCTGTTGATAAAAGAATAACTGGGGTAGGGGGGCTGATGGCCAAGATTCCCAGGTGTGGGGAGGAGTAGGGGGCAGTGGGTTTATAGTGTATCCACTCTTCATAGCTTTCTCCTGTTGATGGAGTCTTTAGGGCCTGGGAGATTGACAACCCTGGCTGGTCTTCCCTGATCTAAAAGAAAGAAAGCCTTCTCATCGTCACGGTTGCGACCATTATCATCAACAGCCTCACACGGATATAGATCACCGGTGATGCCACAAAGATACTCAACGTGTGGCGCTTGCTCTCGAGATGCTCACAGCCCAGGCTGGGCACCAGCTCACCCGAGGGAACAATGAGGAGCCTACGGAAGTTTCAGAGAAAGGGTTTACTTGTACCAAGTGTTATCTGAGGGAGATTGGCAGGTGGTGGTGACCAAGGGGGATTGGGATCAGAGGGAAAAAGATGGTGAAACTCTTTGGGAGCCCTTTGCCACCATGCAGGTGGCAGCTGAAGAGGCCCCAGTTAGGCTGACAGCAGTGGGAACACAGAGGCTAGGATTCATGGAGAGGCATTTTGGAAAATCAGTCTCCAGGAAACTCTGGCTATGGGGAGGAACTGAGTATCAGCCCAAGGTTCAGAACTTAAGTACCTGAGAGATGGTGGCAGTGTAAGAGAATGTCTGTTGGAGCTGTTTGAATGAAAGGTGAGTTCTGTTTCAACATGTTGCATTTGAAGAGAAGTCATTCTGCACTCTTTCACTCCAGAAGGAAGGCAAGCTGTGCATATACTGAATACAGTTGTTGTTTCTTTATTTTTTTCTGAGACAACGTCTCGCTCTGTCTCCCAGGCTAGAGTGCAGTGGTGTCATCATGGCTCACAGCAACCTCCAACTCCTGGGTTCAAGTGATCCTCCTGCTTCAGCCTCCGGAGTAGCTGGGACTACAGGTGTGCGCCATCATGCCTGGCTAGTTTTTCAATTTTTTTGTAGAGACAGGGTCTCACTCTTGCTCAGGCTGGTCTCAAATGCCTGGGCTCAAGCAATCTTCCTGCCTTAATCTCCCAAAGTGTTAGGATTATAGGCGTGAGCCACTGTACCCGGCCAGAATACAATTTACATAAATACCAGCAGTCATTCAAAGTGGTCTGTACAAGAGGCTACACAATTTTTCCAAATAGCTTGCTTTTGACCAAAACGTTTTACTCATTTATGGGATATTTCCTGGGTGTCCACTAGGTGCCTGGCGTGGTCTAGTGTAGGAGACATGTAGACTGTTCATGCCTGCAGGGAGCTTACCATCTAATTCAAGTGACATTAAAGTAAAAATCATTAAAAAAAGGTTCTATGTATCTATGGCTTCCCACCATACTGAGTATAGTTTTTTATTGTTGTGTAACAAATGACCACAAGCTTAGCACCTCCAAATATTAAGAATACCTATTGATTAGTCCGTAGTTCTGTAGGTCAGAGGTCTGGCATGGCATGACTGAGTTTTCTGCTCAGGGCATCACAAGGCTGAAATCAAGGTATCAGGCTGAATTGAATTCTTGTCTGGAGGCTCTGGGGGAAAAGTCTACTTCCAAGCTCATTCTTACTTACTATTTGCAGAATTCAGTGCTTTGTGACTGTAGGGCTGAAGTCCTGTTTCCTTACTGGCTGTCAGCTAAGGCTGTTCGCAGCTCCTAAAGGTTGCCTGTCCCCTTGCCACATGGCCCCTCCATATTGAAGCCAGCAAGGGTATTCCATATCCTCCTCATGCTTCAAGTATTTTCTTCTTCTTGACCAACCAAAGAAAAGTCTACTTTTAAAAGGCTCATGTGATTTGGCCAGGCCCATTGGGGGTCATCTCTTATTTTTAGAGTCAACCGTTCCATCTAACATAACCTAATCACGAGAGTGAAACCTATCGTATTCATAGCCCTGGGATTATAGATGGGGGTACCCGAAGGGGTGGGGCATTTGGGGAGGCCATTCTAGAATCTTCCCTACCACATTTTGAATTAAATATGAAATTTTTACAGTGGCCTGTAAGACTTTACATGTTCTGGTCCCTAGCTACCTCTCTCCCTAGCCATTTAGGCATTCTTACTTTTCCTCAAAAAGACAAGCATGTTTCGGCTTCAGGGAATTTGTTCTTGCTGGTGTCTCAGCCTGCAATGCTGATATTTTTGTGATGTTCTCCCTCATTTCCTTCAGGTTTCTGTTCAGAGAGAGACTTTTGTTGGTCTCATCTAAAATAGAAACAGAACCTCGCCGCCACCCGGCAACCTGCTTAGTCTCTCCACTCACCTTGCTTTATTTTTCTGCAAGGCATTTATCACCACCATTCTACATATTTATCTATCTACTTCTTTATTGCCTGTGTTCTCCAATTAGAACATAAGCTCAGTGAGGGCATGAACCTTGTTTTATTCACTATTTTACCTCTGGTGTCTAGAAGCACATAGTAGGTACTCAATAAATATTTAATGAGTGAACGATTGGATGTGTTTTCAGACTTTCAGAAATTTTGAAATGGAAAGTTTATTTTAGAGCACAAACTAGATGAAAAAATTATTTCTGTACTATTTTTGTTTTATAGTTTACCATTCTTAATGAGTTTAAAAATCTTTGACTAGAGCAAGTTAAATACAAAGCAGAAGAAATGAAATAATAAAGAGCAGAGAAAAACAGAAGTCAAAAACAGTAGTCCAAAAAAAAAATGAAGTAAAAAATGGAACGTTAGAGAAAAATCAATGAAACCAAAAACTGTTTTTCAAGAAAAATCAACAAAATTAATAAACCTCTAGCCAGATTGATCGGGGGAAAAAAAAGAGAGAAGACATAAATTATCGATCTCAAGAATGAAAGTTGCAACTTGACTATAGATTGTGCAGATATTAAGAAGATGATAAGGGGCTAGGTGCCATGGCTCATACCTCTAATCCCAGCACGATGGCAGGCCGAGGCAGGAGAATCGCTTGAGGCCAGGAGTTCAATACCAGCCTGAGGAACATATGAGACCCTGTCTCTACAAAAAATATAAAAATTAGCTGTGCATGGTAGCGTGTGCCTATGGCTGAAGCAGGAGGATTGACTGAGCCCAGGAGTTTGAGGTTGCAGAGAGCTTTGATGACACTACTGCACTGTATCCTGAGGGATAGAGCGAGACCCTGTCTCAAAAAAAAATGATAAAGAAATATTACGAACAATTTTACTTCAATAAATTCCATAACTTAGATGAAGTACACTAATTCCTCAAAAGACACAAACTCTGGAAGTTTACTCAAGAAGAAATAGACAACCTAAATGAATCAATATCTATTTTTTAAAAATTGAATTTGGAACTTCCACAATCTGATAATAAGCCTCTACCAAAAAACTACAATGGTGAAAGATTGAATGTTTTCACGCTAATATCAGAAATAAGACAAGGATGTCCACTCTTACTGTTTTTATTCAACATTGGACCAGAGGTTCTAGCTAGTGTGATAAGACAAGAAAAATACAAGGCATTTAGATAGGACAGGAAGAAGTAAAATAAAATCGTCATTATTTGCAGATGAGGATCAACATGTAGAAAGTCTAATGGAATCTACAAAGAACCTACTGGAACTAATAAATGAATTTAGTAAGGTTGTAAGACAACCTTACACAAAAATCAATTGTATTCCTATATATGAGCAATGAACAATTGGAAATTAAAAATTTAAAAATAATACTTAAAAATATTATCCATTATACTATGCTCTCAGGGATTCCTCAGTTCTGGGAAATGTTCTTGCATTATATCATTGATGATGTCATTCCCTTAGTTTCTCTGTTTTTCTCTTATTATTTGGATGTTCTATTGCCTGGACTGGTCCTCTAATTTTATTATATAGTCATTCATAACTTTTCTATCCTTTTGTTATTTTCCATTTACTGTGTGGACATTTCCTCAGCTTTATCTTCCAAACTTCTACTGATTTTTTTAATTTTTGCTATCACATTTGACTTTTCAAGACCTCTTTCTTGTTCTGTTTTTTTAAAAACACTATTCTGCTTTTGTTTCATCTTTGCAATATTTTTTCTTATTCTCAGGATATGATGATAACATTGTTATTCTTAAGCTTTCTATTGCTATGTAGACTCAGCTTCCTCCAAGTCACTTTTTTGTGTTTGTTTTGGCCTCTGTCTTTCGTGTTAGAAGCTTTCCTCAGATATCTCATAATCCTCAGTTGTTTGCTTATTTTTAGGTGTGGAGATATGAAAAGCTAGTTGGAAACTATGTGTGTGTGTGTATGCGTGTGTATATGTATGTGTGTGTGTGGCTTATAATCTGTGAGCCTTACACTAGGGTGGCCTGGCCAGGACATTTCACTGTGAAGCCTCCTATGTTAGTGTCTTTGGGTCTTTTTATCCTTTCAGGTTGGTGAGATTACAAAGGCCAGTGTTCTGGGATTCAAGGGGAAAAGGGCTGGGGTCTCAGCATCTACCAGGTGAACATTTTCAATAAGGTACTCACCTTGTCTTCCTCTTACCAGGGAATAAACCTCCAGTCTTGGCCTGTCTGTATGGGATAGGGGAAGGATCTGAGGCTCTGACTGCTTTTTTCTTTTTTGAGACAGAGTCTTGCTCTGTTGCCAGGGCTAGAGTGCCATGGCATGATCATAGCTCACTATAACCTCAAATTCCTGGGCTCAAGTGATCCTCCTGCCTCAGCCTCCTGAGTAGCTGGGATTATAGCCAGGTGCCACCATGCCTGGCTGCTTTTTCTATTTTTTGTAGAGATGGGGTCTTGTTATGTTATTCAGGCTGGTCCCAAACTGCTGACCTCAAGTCATCCTCTTGCCTTGGCCTCCCAAAGTGCTAGGATTATAGGTATGAGCCACTGTAACTGGCCTAAAGGATTTTTTAATTTTTAATTTTTTAGAGTGGGAGTCTCTCTATGTTGCCCAGGCTGGAGCGCAGTGACTATTCACAGGTGTGATGACAGTTCACTGCAGCTGCACAGGCTCAAGGGATGCTCCTGCCTCAGTCACCTGAGTAGCAGCTGAGAAGGCAGGTGTGTGTCACCGTGTTTGGCTACCAGAGGCTTTTATTATTACCAATTCCATGTGATCATACTAAAAGAATAGACTAGGTATGCTCTGGTTTACTGTGCTATTTCCATCCCCCAGCATAAGGCACGGTATGTAAGGAAGTATCAATAAATATTTACTAAATTTATGAATCAATACATGAGCTACCTTCAGAGCCTTTATCACATTAAATAACATTTCTCAATGGTGCCAAGACTTCATCTTTTGGAACTAAACAGTATGTGGAAAAAACCAAAAGTTGTTTAGTGCCCAGATGGGTGACCTAGAAGAGTGAGCAAACTAAGTAGGTAATAGTGGAAACTTTTTTTTTTTTTTTTTTTGTCCAAAACAAGGTGTGGCATAAATTAAGAGATTGATATCCTTATTTGGTGTATAATGAAGTCTGAGGTCAATTCATAAAAAGAAGTAAAGTTCAAAAATGTTTTGAGCAAATTTGGTTTAGTTGGCCTAGGTGTATAGGGTCTACTTTTCAAATGTATGGGATTTTGCAGGTAATTTGGAAGCAAACGGTGTGTGATTTGGGGAAAGCCATTTACATTCCAGAATTTTGCAACTTCCCTCTCAGAAAAAATAAAGTTGAACCAGATGAGCTCTCATTACCTTCTTAGCCATGGTGGTTGATGATTCTAAGTCTCTGGGGGGCCAGGGTGCGACTAAGAGGGACAGGGACATGCATCCTGAAAGACAGGAGGGAAGGGGGACTGGGAGAAGCAGCTGAGAAGCAGCCAGAGTGGGGTCAGGCATCAGGGCATGTCTGCCAGGCTTGAAATGACAGCACCCACAGCCCCAAATGTTCCCTGTGCTCTCGCCCCATGCTAGTCACTGTGCTTTACACATGGCCAAGTTAGATTCTTACCTCTGAAACCGCCTTCTGCACAAATCAATAATGGGGCACAAGGCAAGAACTGTGGTAAGGGCCCCGCTAAAAATAATGCATAGGCCTAGCTAAAAATGATGGTAATAATTAGTAACTGTCCCCCATTTGCTTCCCTATAATTACCACTCTGAAGCCATGCAGCTGGTGGTCATAAAGATCCTTACCTTCTCCCCGCAGCTGGTGTCCATAAAGATTCTTAACTTTCTCCATAGATAACATCACTTTTTTGAAACCTAAAGGTAGTTTTTGACATATCTTTCAGGCCCCACATTCCAGTAGATTGGTTGACCTACCCAATGGACCATGGGCCCATTCCAAGAAACCTACTCAACTGAGGTTGTGACCCCAGGGACTGGAATGATGCAAGAAGATGATTTCTGCACCCCTATCATTTTGCCCCAAATAACAAGCCTAATCCCTTGCCTGCTAAACTATGCTTAAAGATCCTGTCCCCCAAAATCTCAGGGAGGCAGATTTGAGAAATCTCTCCCGTCTCCCTGCATAGTGCCATGCGGAATAAAACCCTTTCTCAGCCTTGTAAACCCTGCTGTCTCAGCGCATTGGCTTCCTCCTGGGCAGCGGGCATTTGAACCTGGTTGGGCGGCAATGCCATGACCCTATGAACTTGATGATCTCATTATTCTCATTTTCTAGGTAAGGACACTGAGTCACAGAGAGAGGAATGTAATGTGGCTGTTCCAAGTCAGCTTAGTCCCAGAGTGGAAAAGGATGACGGCAGAGGAGAATGGAGGCCCAAAAAGGATACATTTCCCATGACAAACGTTCACTATAGCAGCTGGGGATTCGCAGGGGTATAGGTGAAAACCAGTGAGTGGTTTTCTGGTAGTTTCTTCATGTAATAATATTGCTAACTGACCAACGTTGTCCCTTTAGTTATCACAAAGTTGCTAAATTGTTGATCCACAAATGGAGATTCTATAGAGACAGTTAAAATAGAACTAGAATCAACAGGAACATTCTGGGAATTGAGTAAGTTAAGTGATTTTTCTGACTCATTCTGAGATGAGTACTTTTTCAGCCCGTTTTTTTTTTTTAAATATATATTATGACCTTCAACAACTCTGTTTAATGAAAATGTTTTAAAACTCCAGAGAGTAAGGCAAGGCCATGTGGGTGTCTCTTCCTGCAATGACCAATGCTCTGGCCTCATTCTGAGCAGTGTGTAATGGGACCCAAACCCCAACAGTGTATGGTGGGACTGGAACCCCCGATTCGAAATCTTGAAAGCATTTGACTGAAGTTCTGATATCTGCTTGCTTTATTGTTATTTCCTTCTTTGAACACAGAAAGGAAATTCTGGGTTGTCAATGGTTCATTCTTTTATTCAAGACGTAGTGGGTGAGGTGCCGATTTTGGAGCCAGATAGACTTGAATTTATTTTATTTTATTTTTTTGAGACATAGTCTCACTCTGTTGCCCAGGCTAGAGTGCCGTGGGGTCAGCCTAGCTCACAGCAACCTCAAACTCCTGGGCTCAGCTGATCCTCCTGCCTCAGCCTCCCGAGTAGCTGGGACTACAGGCATGCACCACCATGCTAATTTTTTCTCTATATATTTTTAGTTAGCCAATTTATTTCTTTCTATTTTTAGTAGAGACGGGGTCTTGCTCTTGCTCGGGCTGTTTTCGAACTCCTGACCTTAAGTGATCCTCCCGCCCAGATTGCTAGAATTACAGGTGTGAGCCACCGCGCCCGGCCTAGACTTGAGTTTAAATCCCAGTTCTGTCTCTTATTTGCTGTATGACTTTGCCAAGTTACCTAAACTACCCAAGCCTTAGGTTTACACTTACAATCTACTTCATAGGGTTATTCTGGGGATTAATAAGATAATATGAGGCATGTAGTGGGGATGTGATCAAAAGTAGTATTTACCATTATCATTGTTATTCATAAAGAGTCAACATGTGGACGTTTATACCTGCAGGCCTGTGTTAGTCCTTAGTAGGGGGCTGGAGATACAGATCATTGAAAAATACAGTCCCTCTGTGACTGTGCTTGCATGCATAGTCCTTCCCAAGGTTAAGTTCATCAGATAGCAATTTGAGGCTGGCTTGAGAGGTGCAGATAACTTGTGCTGTATGAGTTTTGGGCATACTGCTGAGAAGCAGTCCAAAGGCCTTCATGCGTTAAGAGGTGAATCTTCATGGCTCGAGATGCATAGACCAGGAGGAAGAAATGAGCAACGTGCGTTCGGGGCTGTCAAAAGACCCGTCTAGCTGGAGTGGGATGAATGTGTAGGGAGGCAGGAAAAAATAAGGCTGCAAGGTCACGTGGGGCCACACACCATAATATTATTAATAATAATGGGAATAGCAACCCCCATTTATTTGGCTCCTATTGTGTGCAGCCCAGGTGCTTATGCTACACCCATTCTCTATATTATCTCATTCAGTCCTCACAAGGACACTGTGGTATAAGTATTATTATAGTTTCTCTAAGAAATCGAGGCTCAGAGAGGTTGGGTAACTTGCTCAAGGACACACAGCTAGAAATGCACCGATCCACAATTTGAATGCACAAATAGACACACACTGACACAGACAGACACACACACAGGGGCCCGGGCTCAGGCAACAGACAGTTGTCTCTCTCTGCTTATCTGTTGCTCTCCTCCCCTCTAGTTGAGTTAGGTGCTAGTTCTTTCCTTTGAGGGAAACATGGTGAAAAAAGTAGCCCCACTCCTCACACTGACTCTGTGGCTTTAGTCCCCGGGACAGGCTCCCAGAGGACAGCCCCGCACTTGCATGACCCTGAGAGAGTGACCACTTCCTCTCTCCTTAGGTTTTGTGCTCCCTTGGCTGTCTCGCGTACCTCTCTCTAGTTCTGACACTGCTTTAGGGTGGGGGCGGGGTGCTCTGCACCTGTGCTGTGGGGGCCAAGAAGGCTCTTCCTCTTCAAAGATCAGGCAGACATTCCTGGGGCTCAAGCCACTGCTCTCCTTTCTGTCCCCAAATGAACAGTGAGGCGAGGCCCAGTCTCAGATGATCTTTCTACTGCTCAAAACCACTCTTCTTCAGGGACCCCACAGTCCAGCCTCCCTCTCTGTCCTTGCAGCCAGAGTGGGGTCAGGCATCAGGGCATGGTGGTCTCCAGCATGGTGGCTCCTTCCCAGGGGCCAGGGGCCTGTGCAGAGCCACCTGCGTGTGCCCCAGGGGCTTGGAAGTCCAGCGCTGCTCTCCCACACCCTCTAGAGGCTTGGGATGGCACTGGGTGAGTGCCTGGGAGGGGTGCCGACTGAGGAGGGGGCTCCGGGCTGCCAGAGGATGTCCAGAAGATGCGTGTGGTCAGGAATCAGCTATATCTGAAGCCTGCCGCTGGAAGGTGCCCAGCAAGGTTGTTGCGTTTGCTCAGATAGAAGTGGGTTCAAGGCCCCCCACCCCTGTCTGGGTGGGAGAATCTCACCTCCTGTGTGCCAGAGAAGGAGCTCCCTAGCCTGCACCCAGCCAGCCTAGCGGACAGCCCCGCTCCACTGCCTACCTTCCTCCTGGGCAGCTCCAGGGAGGCTGGAGGCTGCCCCCGCCAGCCTCGGGGAGTGAGTACGGCTGTGGCCTTGTCCTCAGAGAGCCCGGAATCCCCAAGGAGCTTTAGGGCAGGAGGGGAGGAGGCGTGAGGCGTGTGTCCCAGGGAGGCTTAAAGCTTTCTGGGCTAGAAGGTGGGATGCGGAGACCCGGGCCTCAGATGGAAGTGGGACGGGCAGACCCAGCTTCTTCATAATTCACACGCGTAAGCTCATCTGCACAACGCCGCCCGTCCCCTCACCTGACCCCCACCAAGGTCACAGGCCTCAGCTCAACTTGTCCCATGATTCCACTGACCTGTGGGGGAAGGGGCCTGGCTTCATTCTCTTGCTCATCTTTCTCCTTCCCCGGTCCTCATGGCAGCAAAAAGGAAGATGGATAGACGAGAAGAGGGACTTCCTTCCTGAGTGGATTTTCAGCCTCAGTTACCTTAGGACAGCGGTCCCCAACTGTTCTGGCACCAGGTACCGTTTTCATGGGAGACAGTTTTTCCATGGACTGGGGAGGCGGGGGTGGTTTTGGGATGATTCCAGCACATTACATTTACTGTGCACTTAATTTCTATTATTATTACATTGTAACATATAATGACATAATTATACAGCTCACCATAGGTTGGGGACCCCTGCGGAAACCCAAAGATTCCTGAGTTGGGGGCAGAGAAGGAGGCGCTGTGGAATGAATCACAGAATGATCCCATCAGCCCAGGGAGCAGGCTGGGAGTAGAGCACGGCGGGCCCCTGGCTCGTGGGCATCCTTGCCAGCTGCCCTGGCACATGGCTGGGGGTCCACCCAGGGGAAAAGCAGGAGTGGCCTGGGCCACCCAGCAGTCTGGGGGAAGGAAGCTCCCTGGTCTCCAATATCTCTGCCCTGCAGTCACCCCTACCTTCTCCTCCCCAGTGCCTGGGGCGCAGGCTACATGCATGTCATCTCTCTTTCTCGAACAGTGGCTTTGGGCTCGCCTGCCCAAGCTGATGTCGCAGAGACCCTAGGCCCTGTCCCAAGGAGGCTCTGCAGTCCTTGGGGCTGGGGGTACGCAGAGCAGAGAGCCCTGGGCTGGGGCTCCCTCTCATCCCCTCCCTCCAGGAAAGGGTCTTTCTCGGCGTTTCCCACAAACACTTGCTGTGCCACTCGACAGCCTTCTCATTCCATTCTCTGCGCCCCACTCTCTGCCCCACCACACCCCTGCCACATTCTTTCCCTACTTCAGCTCCCAGCTCAGAGGCAGGGCACCTGCCCACAACCTCTCCCAAAGGGAGGGCCGGGAGCTCCCATGACGTCTCGTCTTCTCCTTTGTCTCTCTTTCCTTTCCCCTACTCCCTGGCATTTCATTCAGGCCCGGAATGGGCCTGAAAGCCTCCAGATAAACATCCTGCTGCTATCATCCCTCAAATCCTCTAGACAAGATGAGTTTGCTGGGCTCTGCTTATCTGTCTTAAATTCTTCCTGCTGCAATCCCAGCTGTTTCGGTTGGTGGCAACAAGCAAATTCAGACTGTTGCTTCTCTCTGCTTTCCCCCAGCTGTACCTGAGTAATCTTTATGACATCTCTGAAAGCTGGTCCTGGGACTGTGCTCCCTTGTCTTCTCTCCATCTCTTGCTGTCAGCCAGGCCACGGGCTGGAACACCCTCAGCTCTCACCTTACGGCTTCTTCCTCGTCCCCTACGGCCATGCACTGGGGGCTCTAGCAGGGCTTTTGCAATCCGCGCAGCCCTTCCATCCATAGGGGTGGACACAGAGGCAGAGACGGGCAGTGCCTTGCTCCAGGTCACACAGCAAGGCAGTGACAGTGCCCACTTTTGAACCCAAGTGTCCTGACCCCCAGCCACAGCCCCACACATGGCAATACAGGGAACTGCTCAGGAAGTAGCAGTGCTTAATGGCAGGACGTTAGAGACACTGTTTGTCTGAGGGGCTTTCAAGGTAACTCCAGTGGTGGTATCAGGAGAGGATGCTCAGAGGACACCCAGCCTCTCTGCAACCTTGGTGGAGAGGCCACTGTGACCCAGGTCGGCTTGCCTGGGGCAGCTGGGTTTCTGGGAACACTCCTCTTTTCTGTGGGGCCCTGTTGTGGGTGGTGGTGGTAGAGACGGGGCTTATTTGTTTGTACATGTGTGTATACATGTGGTTAATTAGTCCCTGGGCCTTCAGCCTGGAGAGCTGGAGAGCCGTGGAGAGGCAGGAGGTCAGCGGCTGAGTGCTGGGGAGGCCTAGGCAGAGGGCAGCAGCAGCGCCCTCCCCGCCCCTGGCTATGGTCAGCGGTGGTGGAGGGCAGGCTCACTGTGCCCACCTCTGTCCTCTCGAAAGCCTCAGGTCATGCCAACGGACTGGGGAGGGGACTTGGTGCCCTCGTTATATTTGCTGCTCTCTCTGGAGTTGCCCTGTGACTCCCCTGGCACCCAGAAGGCAGGAGTGTGTCCCATGTCCTCAGAAAGTTCCCTTCTGAAAGTTTTCCCTTAGTTCCTGGAGGACTAGTGGGAACTGGGGAGGTGTGAAGAATGTCTCTTCTCCTAGCTTGCTGCCCCTGCCCAGGCTCGCTCCCCAACAGCGAATGGGAAGTGGGGAGCAGTCACCTTCCCAGGGGCTCTGGGAAGCTGAGGCTTCTACTCGGCACGGAGGAACACTTAGGCAATAGGACTGGCCCAGGAGGCCCCCTGGAACAATGGGGCGCAGCAGAAAGGAGGGAGAGAGCAGGAGGTGAGGAGGGGTGAAGACATCCAAGGAAAGAGAGAGAAAGAAGGGAAAGGAAAGTGTTCTGATTACTCATAACTGTCCATGATCTGGGAACTTGGGGTTGGGATTTCAGCCCAGGGCCGGGGCTGGCATTTTCCACAGTCGCTGGAGTCCACCACCATGGGTCCACCACCCCAGGCCTGGCCGCTGGGATGGAGGGCCTGCTGAGGAACCTGCTATGTTGGGTGGGCGACACTTTTCTATGGAGAGTAGGAGCGAGTCCTGGCCTCATCTTTGCAAGAGCAGAGGAAATATGGAAACTTGCAGACCGGGGCCCCAGACAGGCCTCACTCTCGGCTGGGAGCCACACATTCCAACCTAGAGCTGAGAGTAGACGGGGCAGGGCGGACATTCAGCTGGTATGCCCTGGAATGGCCATCTGATTGGCAAATAGCTTTGTCCAGCCCCTGAGTATCCCCTCAGTAGACTGGGCAGGCCTCTCTGGCCATCCCGGTCCTTTCTTTGGTCCCCTGGACCTTCCCACAATCCAGAAATGAAGAGGTTTATGCCACCAGCTCTATGTGAAGTGTGCCAAGGCCATAATAGGCATCAAAGGTTTTGGCCATCAGTGTGTGGGGGTGGGGGCTGGTACTCCACAGCTGGAGCTGCCCAGTACCAGGTCCTGGGACTTAGGGAAGCTGGCAGCAGGCACAGCAGCTCTGAGTGTGCCCTGCCTCTCTTCTCTGGAAGCTTCCAGCTGTGTTCTGGAAGGAGATGGGTCTGGGTGAGTGGGCTAGCCTGCAGAGGGATGTGGGCAGGACCATCTCTCCAGGGGACCCCACTGGGGCATGGTTCACGCCAGCTGTGCCATCTGTAGGACAATGCCTGGAGTGAGGGGTTGCTGAGTTCCTGTAGAGGGGAAGGAGGGACAGACAACAGATCCCTGAGCCTAGCTGCTGACACACTCCAATGCACAGGGCACCTGGTTCAGCACCCCTCCCTGGCACCGCCTAGCTCCCCAGCCAGCCAGGGCACAAGCCCTTGTATCCCAAAGGTGCCTGGCTCAGTGCTGTGCCCCAATTAAGTGACTGAGTGGCCCTTGGAGAGGTAGACAGAGCACCAGGCTGTGAGTTGAGAAATCAGAGTTTAGGGCTGGCCTCTATGCATGGCTTTAGGCTACTCTGGGCCTCGTCCTGCTCCTCTGGCCAGGGAAGGGGCTTTCGAACTTCTTTAGCTGTGGAGCCTTTTCATCAAATGAAATTCCAAGTGAAACACCGATAAACAAAGCAGATAAAGCTGGGTATGCTGTTTGCCCACTCCCTCCTTCCACTTACACTATCTCCGAGGACCCCCAGTCCTCCCAGGGACACAGTCTGATGTCCTCCTGGCACAGATATCCTTTGATGCATTGTCTGCTTCACCAGTTATCCAAAGAGTATCAGGCCAGGATGATCCTGGAAGCTGAGAAGAGGTGTCCCCACCCCCCCATGCCCTGCCCTGCACTTCTGGGTCTGGGAAGGCAAGCAGGATGGTGTGGGTGACCCTCTTAGGGTGACAATCATTAACTGGCTTTATCTTTGTGAACCATCCTGGGGGGCCCAGGTCATGGCCCAGGCTTCCGGCCCAGTCCCAGGGGGCCGCTGGGGGAAGGGGCCCTTCTTGCTGGGAGGTGGGGGCACTTTGGGTCCCTGCCTCTTTTTTTCTGGGACTTCCCCGAAGGAACCCACATTGCAGCCAACTCAGTGACAGCCTGGTGACATAGTTGCTCCAAAGAAAAGCTAAAGCAGGAACAAAGCCAACATATCCCCCCACCCCTAGTCATCTTTGGCATGTGTTGTGTGATTTCTTTCTTTTTCTTTTTTTTTTTTACTGGGAGGGTGGGGTAAACCCATTTCCTTATTCCTTTCTGCTTGGCTTTAGTGAGATGACAGTGGGTTTGCATTCTCTTAGAGTTTGCTCACTAAGGGGGGTAGGAACAGGAGAAAGGGAAGGGAAGTAATATTTATGTGGTGGCTACTCTAGGCCAGAAGCTCAGCTTATATTTGCTGTCTCCATATCTCCCCGCAACCCTGAGAGGTAAGAGCCACAGCCCAAATTTTACAGATGAGGAAACTGAGGCTCAGATAGACGAAGTGACTTGTTCACAGGCTCACAGTGTGGAAGTGGGGGACCCAGCCTATCTGGCTTTTTCCACTATGCCCATGCTGGTGGAGGGGAGGGCAGGAGTGGGTGGGGGCTGAGGCTTTCTACCACAAGGGCTTCCTAAGCCAGTGCTTTCCAAGAAGGACAGAGATTCTGGCCTCCCTGGTGACAAAGGAAGCAGTTCCGTACCTGATGGGATTTGAGGGGTTCCCAGGAACTGCATGTCCACTCTACCACATGGCTCTGGGCCCCAGATTTCACCATTAATGTTGGATTTCTTTGAGTTAAGCCTTGCCCTCTCCAAGAGTCTTTGGAAATACATAGTCCCCTGGGAGATGTGACATTTGGTACCAGTGATCTCATTCGGAGTGTTTGATGGAGCTGTTACAGCCTCACAGAGCCTCAGAGCTTAGGGAGTGCAGCTTCATGCTCTACCTAGAAGCGTGAGGTCCAGAGAGAGGGACAGCCTTGGCCAAAGTCACACAGCGCACAGTAGACTCTGGACTGTTTTGCCCGGCGCTGTTTCCAGGTTTCCGCACGTCTGTGACAGGCAGACAGGAGGGCTCTGGGTACCTGGTGAGAACAGGAGGGAGTAAAGCTGGAGAAAACATCTTTCTGCTTTCTGCCCTGTCCCAGCTGAGTGGCCCCGTGCTTGTCATTGGCTGGTGTCCTCCACCCTCTTCCCCGTTCCCCTGGGACAAACAATAGTGGTACTCAGTGTATGAGCTGGACCTACCTCTAGTGTCTGCTTCTTTGTTTAAATTCTCCAGCAGAGGCATACTGTCCCAGAGGGCGGGGAAAGCAGCGTGGAGCTCACCCCCTGAGGGAGTAGCATTGTCCCTATAGGCTTTGGCAGGGAATGTTTCCAAAGAAGCCCTAATCCCCTGCCCTACCTAGCCTCAAAGTCTCTATCACTCCGAAAAGCACTGAGAGGGCTCAGTGTGAGCCATCGGAGCCCTCCAGGCCACCTCCCCCCACTTGTCATCTATCCCCACTCCACTTAGTTGGCTAAACTCATGTTCTTCCATCAAGACCCAACTTAAGTGTCACCTCCTCCAGGAAGCCTTCTTTACTCCCAGCAACTATGTGCCTCCTCTAGAGAATTCCTATATTTGGTTTGCTCCTCTGGTTCCTCTCCAGAGAGGAAGCCCCTTCCACATTGTTGTAATCACAGGGCCAGCCCAAAGCAGGGCTCACAGGCTGAGTTTAATAATTGCTTGCGGAAAAAAAATCAAACAACTCTATCAAAAAGTGGGCAAAGGATATGAACAGAAACTTTTCAAAGGAAGACAGAATAATGGCCAATACCCACATGAAAAAATGCTCAACATCTCTAATCTTCATGGAAATACAAATCAAAACCACAATGAGATATTACTTATTTCCAGTGAGAATGGTCTTTATCAAAAAGTACCAAAATAATAAATGTTGGCGTGGATGCGGAGAGATAGGAACACTCCTATCTGTTGGTGGGTCTGCAAACTATTGCAACCTCTGTGGAAAGCAATATGGAGATACTTAAAGAGATACAGGCCGGGCAAGGTGGCTCAAGCCTGTAATCCTAGCACTCTGGGAGGCCGAGGCGGGCGAATTGCTCAAGGTCAAGAGTTCGAAACCAGCCTGAGCAAGAGCGAGACCCTGTCTCTACTATAAATAGAAAGAAATTAATTGGCCAACTAATACATATAGAAAAAATTAGCCGGGCATGGTGGCGCATGCCTGTAGTCCCAGCTACTCGGGAGGCTGAGGCAGGAGGATTGCTTGAGCCCAGGAGTTTGAGGTTGCTGTGAGCTAGGCTGATGCCAGGGCACTCACTCTAGCCTGGGCAACAAAGCGAGACTCGGGTGGGGGGGTGGTGCAAGGGCAACATATATAACCTAAACATTTGTACCCCCATAATATGCAGAAATAAAAAAAAATTGCTTGCGGAATAAATGCCCCATGCCACCTCCTGCAGGAAGCCCTTCCTGATGCCCAGCTAGTTTGGCTGCTTTGCTTCTGTACCTTTGTTAATACTTTGTGCCAATCCCAGGGCCTCTTTCTCATCTTACCTTCTAGGGCAAAAGCTGTATGCACATTTTTCTGTGTTAAGCAACTCTCCAAAGCAGGTATTCTGCCTATTTTTTAGGAGAGGGGAGCTGAGGCTTGGGGGAGGGGGGGAGGAACGAGTAACCTGCCTAAGGCTACCTAGTTAAAGAGTGCAGTATGTATGCCTCTAGCACCCCAGGAGGCAGAGCTAGGAGTGCAATTTGGGTCCATTTGGATCCAAAGCCCCTACAGGTGTCCCTGTACCTCCTGTAAAATCAGCATAGAGCCTGGTGCCTGGAAGATCTTGGAAAATATTCACAAACTGGAACTAAGATCAGCTCTCAGGCAGGGCCCCGGTCAAGAAATAACTTTGGGACCTTAGCTGCTACCACTTCTTCCCAGCAGAGGGACTCCCTCCAAGACTGGGTTGGGGTGAGGGATGTCCACAGGGCAGCAGTGGGCATGATGGGGGTCAGACTTTGAGAGGTAGCAAAGATTGGGGTGTCAGGAAGTGGGCATGCCTGGGGCTGCTGGGAGACAGCCTAGTGTTAGGGGATTAAACTGGGGCCCAGAAAGTAGAGGCAGAGACATGGCTGATGGGGCCTGGGGTGGCGAGGGTAGGTGTGCTTCCCCAGACAGTGACTGCCATGCCCTCTCTTCTGCCGGCTCCTCTTCCCTTTCCCTGACTACATCCTCTGGGCGAGTTTACCTCCCTGGCTTTCTCCGCCCCAATCTTTTTATCAACTGACTATCATTCCCTACCATCACCCCAAATCAAACCTCCAGATCCAACTGGGGCTGTGATGTTGGCATCGGAAGAAAGAGGCCGGCCCTCCTTGCTTTCTCTTTCTCTTTATGTTGCTTTGATGCAAAGACGGAACAATAGAGAAACACCTGGCGACAGAGAGAGCAAAGAGAAGGAGAGAGATTGATTGACACCCACAGCCAGAGACAGGGAATCGAGGGAACCAATCCGACTCGCTCCTTCATTTGGACAAGGTTGTATCCTGCCCTTCCTGGGGATCAGAGCCCCGCCAGGCACCCGGGTCTGGGGTGGAGCGCAGGAGCAGACTCCCCTCCATCACAGTGAAACCAGCTGGAGAAATGTGCGGACAACAGCAAGCCCTGGCGACCCTCTCCTCTCCCTGTTCCCTCCTTAGGCGTTCTGCCCCTTCATCCTTGGGCCTCCAGATTAACTGTCCTCACTCACACAGGTGACAGCTTCCCTGAACATTGGAGGCAACAGGGGAGGTGACAGAATGTCAGGACAAAGTACAACTATTGTACCATGGGCCATCACTACTCCCTTTGTCTGGGGCCTCTGCAGGCTCCTGGCTGCCTTTCACGCTCTTTCCCACCCCTACCCTGTCCTTTGCTCCCCTCCCTGTCACCTGAAACACTTTCCTCTTCCTCCTTGGCTCCTTCTCAACTTCTATCAGAGCCACAGGCTGTGGCCACTCCAGTCCTGAGGTGGGGAGACCCCCCCCCTCAAGTGGGGCTGAGGTTGCTCCTCGACTGGGAGCCAGCATGGTCTCTGCTCCACCCCCCACCAATTTGCTGAGTGATGTTGGACCCGTGTATGCCCTCTCTGGGCCTGTGGAGGAGTCTCTGGGGAGACAGTCTGCTCTAACACCCCCTGCCCTGCATCGACCTGAGGAGAGAGGATAAGTGGAATCAGTTTGTTCCAGGGGATTAAGCCTATGGGAAGGGAAGGTGCTACAGAGACACAATATGGTGTTACTATTGTTGTTTTGTGCTTCTTTTTCCCCCTTTTTGGAAGACCCAGGTGATTTGAACTTTTAATTTGCTGACAATATGGACATTGGCAGGGTCCATGGAATGTACAGTTGTGAAAGCTAGTAGCACCACACCAGGGGATGGAATCCAGAGTTAAACCCCTTATCTGCGTTACTGTCAGGTTGTATCTCCAAAATGAAGGGTAGAGGTGGGACTATCCCCACCTTAGTGAAGGTTGCTCAAACCCCCCTTGGGCCAGGTTGCAACTCTGGCCCTACAGAAAGGGAATTCTGTACCTTCATTCCCCTGGGCAAAGCTAGCAGGGAGAAATTCAAATAGGTTATTATAACATACCTTGCTGTGTACCACCATGTGGGATGGTTGGCTTGGGGGAGGCCAGGGGGCACGCAGTGACATTTGATGGCTATCCCTCCTTGGAACCCCTCCAGCTTCCTCCTAACTTCGAGGTTTTTATTAAGACATGATTTTCAGGTTCATTGTCTCTTTAGGGGCTGAAGAAGGTTGAGAAGCACAGGGGTGCAGGGCAGGGGGCCAAAGTGAACCCTTGGTGCCTGCAGCTCTGTCCTGCCCCAGGGTAGGCATAAGGGAGTGGGTTGCTGCCAAGGTCCCCACAGCCTGTGCTCCTGAGGTGCTAGAGGCATACATGGAGGAAGTTGAGTGACTTTCCTTCCATTTTCTACTCAGTAGCTTGGAGCATAGAGCCCAGGTGAGGAGGTCTGGGAGAGGGCTCTCAGCCAGCAAATAAACATTCACTAACTGTAAAAAGATCTTGTCCATGCTTCTGCGGAGCCTGCCAGGTGGTGGAGAGAGGACGGCAGCGGGAAGATGGAAAGGGTGGGATGGGGTGGGTGGGAGCCAGCCCCTGTCCTCACAGGGGCCTCAGGACACCACCCTGATGGAATTGGACAGCACTATGTGCTGAGGCACGAGGCTGGCTGAGTAATCCTCTTGGAGTGTTTTGGTCAAATTGGGGGAAATTTCTGGGCTCCCATTCTCAGTCCAGGCCTTCGGAGAGGCTATCTCAGCACCAGGCCATGCCCTGGCCAGATCTGGCCAGATAATGAGACTGAGTGGTCTCTCTCTTCCCACAGGTATCAGAGTCCCCCTTCGTTCCCTGGGGGAGCCTGGGAACAGCTGGGTCAGAGCCCATCTAGGAATTCTTCCAGGCTGGTTCCTATATACAAGGGTGGGATGGGATGGGGGGCTTCGAGGAGCACTTAGGGAAGACATGGGGAGTCGGAGGAAAAGGGGGCTTTGCAGGAAGGGAAGGGACTTGGGGAGAGGGGAGAAGCTGCAAGCCTGGAGAAGTAGCCAAGGATCCTGAGGGAAAGGGGGGACTGAGGAGAACCCCCCAGTTCTGCACAAAAGATGAGCTATGAGCCTGGGCTGGGGCTGATGGAAGCCTTGGCCCCCAGCCTGGCGGGAGCTCTGGGCAGCTGGCCTACAGATTTTCCTTCGTGCTGGTGGGTAGGTTTGAATCATCACTCCTGCCCTGGTCTCCATCCACCCCCAGCAGCCCCTGGCCTCAGTTCCCTGGCAACATCTGGGGGGGAGGGCCCCAGGAACAAGGGCCTCTGTCTGCCCAGCTGCCTCCCCCTTTGGGTTCTGCCAGACTCCACAGTGCATACGTGGGCCCCAACAGGTCCTCTTTCCTCTCAGTCACTGAATAACCCCAGAACTACACGTCTTCCCTTTCTCAGCTCTACACACTTGGTGCCAAATTCCTCTTGACAGGGAAGCCTCCCTGGACACTTCCCAAGGGACCCCAGTCACTGCAGCCTGTTGGCTGCAGCTCACTTTGAGGTCTGCAGGCCAGATGAGGGTTCCGGAATGGCGCATGGTCCAGATGGACACATTGTCTCCCCTGTGCCCAGCCCAAGGCTCTCTGCACATGGGACCATTCCAGTCCTACACATGCAACTGTTTGGGAGGTCAGAAATGGGGGGTTCAAGAGCAACCCCCTCCCACCCTCTTTCCAAGGCCCGTTGGTTCTTGAGCCAGAGCCGGGGTGTGCAGACAGTAGTCACTAGGGGGCGCTCGGCCACCACAGGGAGGCTGGGTGAACTTGCGAGAGCAGCGTGTGCGAGAGTGAGGACGTGTGTCAATGTGTGTGCGTGCACGCGTGTGTGTCGGGGTTGAGGGCGTTGGAGGGGTAGAAGGGCAGGGGCTACCCCTGGGATTCCCATAGATCTGTGTGCCCCTCGCCCCACGCGTCCCTGTCCGGCTCCCCGCCCTGCCCCCACCCCTCCAATATCCCCCCAAAGAGGGAATAGCTCTCAGACCCTGTCCGCACATAACCTCACTTTGCTGCTCCCTCCTCCCTCCATACCCCGCAGGCGTATGTGTCTCTGGGCAGAGTTTCAGGGGGCGGTGGGTGATTTGCAGGCTGTGGACCTTGGTGGGGGTCGGGCTTTGCCCCCGCCGTGGTGCGCTGGGGGCCCAGGCCTCCCCGGCCGCCCCCGGCGGAGGCAGAGCCCCGATCGCCCGCACAGGGCCGGAGGCGCGGGGCAGAGGCTCGGCGCTGGCCCCGCCCAGGAGGGCGGGCCGGGGGCGGGGCCCTGGCGGGGCGGGGCCAGGCCTTTTTTTTTTTTAGTCGGCTGGTGTCGGTGGAGATCGCCGAGCCGTGGGGCAGCCGGGCTGTGCGGAGGCCGCGGCGCAGGGGCTAGCGGAGCCGGCGGCAGCGGCGCTCTGTCGCGAGACGCAGCGGCGAGGCGGACCGTCCAGCGGACTCACCCGCCAGGGGTCTCACGCCGGAATTTGATATCCATTTACCCGGGGTTTATTCCCCTCCTTTTTTCTTAAACATTTTTTAAAAACTGCATTGCTTCCCGTTTTAATTTATTTTTGCTTCCTATTCCCCACTTCAATCGGGCCGACCGTTTGGGGAAGATTGCTCCTTTACTCCCCCAGACCACTTTGGATTTTGGAAACCAGCAGAGAGGAAAGAGGTAGCGAGAGCTCCAGGGAGAAGTCGAGGAAGAGAGACCGGGTCAGAGAGAGCGCACGGGAGAACGAGCAGCGAGAGGGACGGGGCAAAGTGAGTGACCTGCTTTTGGGGGTGACCGCCGGAGCGCAGCGTGAGCCCTCCCCCTCGGGATCCCGCAAGCGACCAGCGGCGCTGACGGACAGACAGACAGACACCGCCCCCAGCCCCAGCGCCCACCTCCTCCCCGGCCGGCGGCCGACGGTGGACGCGGCAGCGAGCCGCGGGCAGGAGCCGGAGCCCGCGCCCGGAGGCGGCGTGGAGGGGATCGGGGCTCGCGGCGTTGCACTGAAACTTTTCGTCCAACTTCTGGGCTGTTCTCGCTCCGGAGCAGACGTGGTCCGCGCCAGGGGAGCCGAGCTGAGCGGAGCGGAGAGAAGTGCTAGCTCGGGCCGGGAGGAACCGCAGCCGGAGGAAGCGGAGGAGGAAGAAGAGAGGGAAGAGGAGAGGGGCCCGCGGTGGCGACTCGGCGCTCGGAAGCCGGGCTCATGGACCGGTGAGGCGGCGGTGTGCGCAGACAGTGCTTCAGCCGCGCGCGCGCCCCAGGCCCTGGCCCGGGCCTCGGCTCCCGGAGGAAGAGGAGCCCGCCAACGCGCGGAGGAGAGCGGGCCGTCCCGCAGCCCGAGCCGGAGAGGGAGCGCAAGCCGCGCCGGCCCGAGTCCGGCCTCCGAAACCATGAACTTTTTCCTCTCTTGGGTGCATTGGAGCCTTGCCTTGCTGCTCTACCTCCACCATGCCAAGGTAAGCGGCCGTGCCCGCCTGGGGCCGCGGGCCGCTGCGAGCGCCTCTCCCGGCTGGGGACGTGCGTGCGAGCGCGCGCGTGGGGGCTCCGTGCCCCACGCGGGTCCATGGGCACCAGGCGCGCTGCATCCCCCTCTGTCGTCGTACGTGTAGGGGGAGGGGGCGCGCGCTAGGTGGGAGGGCACCAGGATAGAGTCTCACCGCCCACGCGGGCCCTGCCCACCCACCAGAGTCACCGCACGTACGATCTGGGCCGACCAGCGGAGGGCGGGAGCCGGAGGAGGAGGCCGAGGGGGCTGGGCTTGCGCTGCGGCTGGAGGCTGAAGTTTGCTCCCGGCCGCTGGTCCCCAACGAACTGGAAGTCGGGGCAGCGGGGGCGGGAGCCAGAGCCCCGCGGGCAGCGGGGTGCTCGGACCTTGGACCAGGGGAGGGCAGAGAGCATGGAGGGGGGCAGGGCGCAGGCAAGACAGGGGGCTTGCTGTCACTGCCACTCGGTCTCTTCGGCCTTAGCCGCGAGTTTGGGAAAAGTTTTGGGGTGGATCGCTACGGGGACCCCCCTCCCTGCCGAGCCACCTGCGCCGCACCACCCCCGCCCGTCCCCGCTCGCGTCCCGCTCGGTGCCCGCCCTCCCCCTCCCGGCCGGGCGCGCGCGGCGCGGAGCCGATTACATCAGCTCGGGCCTGGCCGGCCGCGTGTTCCCGGAGCCGCGGCTGCCGGAGCCCAGAGCCCAGTGCTACGAGCGGCGCCCCTCCCCCCGCCGGCCCTCCGCGGGAAGGTGACCTCTCGAGGTAGCCCCAGCTCGGGGACCCGACGGAGAACCGTCCCTACCCCTTCCCACCGTCCCCAGCCTTTACCCTTGCTCTGTGCTAGGAGGAATTTCCTGACCCCCGTTCCCTTTCCCCATTTCTTCCCTAGCATGGGGAGAAGCCCCTGCTATCCCTTTATTTTTTATTGCTCTCTGCTGAGAAGATCTATCTAACCTCTCCCCAGCCCCAGAGTCCAGGGAAAGGATGGTCGCTGTCAGAAGTCGGGGTCCACCCTGGTGCTTTGTCGAGACTACCGAAAGTCCCGACTTGGTGACAGTGTGCTTCCCTCCCCAGCCTAAGAGTTCCCAGTGAGCTGTGCTCTGGCTTTTACGGGGGTGGGTGAAGGCAGGGTTTAAAGAGTGTCATCAGCCCACTTTACCCTTTTGGAGAAATCGTTTGCAATCTGCTGTGACATGGGCAGCGTGGGAATAGCCCTTCCTGAACCTCTGGAAGGAGCTCCTGCCAGCCTTGCACACACACTTTGTCCTGGTGAAATGCGGCATTGGAGCAGGTGGTTTTTGGAACTCCAAACTTGCCCACTCAACTTGCGTCTTAAAGCCACCTAAAGGGTCCTTTTCTGCTCCCCCTTACACCTTCCCTCAGCCAGAGTCCCCTTTGGAGAGGAGAGAGAAGGAAGGACAGGGACAGGGGTCCCTGCTACCACCAGGAGTTCCTCAGACCCTGGCACAAAGGCCTTGGCTTCAGGCCTCCAAGTAGGGAGGAGGGGGAGGAGTGGCTGCCTGGCCACACTGTGACCTTCAGAGGCCCCCAGAGAAGGGCACCTGGCCCCTCCCTGCCTAGAACCACCCCTCCGGTGCCCCCTGGCCTTGGAGGGGATATGAAGTTTCTGTCCCCTTTTCTTGTTGGAGCCCAGGAGGATGGGAGGGTGCAGGGAGAATGTTGGCAGGGAGAAATGGGGGGTGCTGTGGGCATGGGTGAGGGGTTGAGGTGCAGAACCAGGGGGTCCTTGGGTAACTGCAGCAGGAGGCTCTCCAGCTGGGAGCCTGGGATCTGTTGTCTTCCCTTGAGAGGGGCTTCCTCTGCTCTTGGCTCTGGGGGCAAGGCTGGAGGACCTGGGTGGGGTGCATTTTGGGTGTGTGGAAAAGAGAGAGACAGTGGGACTCCCTCCCAGTGGGTCCCGGGGTTCTGTGGGCTCCACAAGAGGAGCGGGTGGGGTGGGGAGTCGGTGGGAACCAGAAACCCCAGGACGGGCTAGGACAGGCTTTGCCAGCTTGGTGCTGTCAGGTCCACATGGCTGCGTGTGTTGACCTTCACGGCTTCTGGGGAGGGGAGGAACGATCTGTGGGGGTAGGGAGGGTTGGGGGAGGCTTCAGGCCTAGGGTAGTGCAGGGGCCCCCTAGGGGCTGGGCATTGCTAAGGCATGAAGAGCTTCTGTGGTGGAAGGTGCTCAGGTGAGAGGAGCTTGGGACCCCCTCATTCTGGAAGGGAGAAGAAACCAGGGAAAAAGGTGGGCGTGGGAAGCTGGCCAGGCTTTGGAAATCTATTCAGGCTCTGGGGAGATTTGTGCAGGGAGGGAACCCTCCTGCCCCAGGGTTTCCTCCTATGTTTTTCCCCTGTAGGCAACCTGTGGGTATGCTGGATATTCCTGAGGACTGGGAGAGTTTGGATGGGGGAGGGTGGTTGGCACCCTTTGGTCCTCTGCACCCCCTCCCTCTCCAACACCAGCTCACCCTGGTATTTGTCATGTCAGCAGGAGAAGGTCACCATGTTGTTTTTCTCGCCCCCAGTCCTTCCTTCCTGCCCCAGTCCAAATTTGTCCTCCTATTTGACCTTAATACTTACCCATGGCTTTGGACCAGGAAATCAAGGGGGCAGTGAGAGCAAGGAGAGGGAAACATGGGGAAGGGACAGGGGACCTGGACAGTGCAGCATTCTGGTGTTTTCCTCCTGCATTTTGAGCCTCCACCTCCCAACATCTGGTTAGTCTTTAACTTCCTCGGGTTCAGCATCGGAGTGGTCCAGGAGTGGTGGGCATGCTCTGTGCCCGTGGGGACGCCTGGCCGTGCCCTCTTCCAAACTCAGAGGGCTTGGAGAAGCCAGAGGCTGTGGGCTGGGAGGGAAGCAAGGTGGAAGGAGGGGCTGGGTGGCTGGGCCTTTGTGCCCCTGCCCCTGCCCACACCTCGCTCTTTGTTCTGTCCTCAGTGGTCCCAGGCTGCGCCCACGACAGAAGGAGAGCACACTACCCATAGTGAAGGTGAGTCTCCCTGGTTTTTGGATGGGGGGCCCTGTCCCCTCAGGGGATGGGTGGGAGGCCCCATTCCTTTTCCACGCCTGTGGGGAGGAGGGATGGGGGAAGGGGTACAGCTGTATGAAGACCAAGAAAGAGGTGGGTACCATGAGGTTAACCTTTCAGTTTCTTGATGACTCTCTTCTCTATTCGGGTCCCTGCTAGAAACAGATGTTGTCTTTTTCTTCTGCTCTTTTCAGTAAAATTTTATTTGGAGGGGGAGCCTTGAGCACAGAGCAGGAAGACAGTGTCCAGGGATCCCAGATGTTGGGGGAGGTATCCCCTGTCTGCCCCTGGTATTGGGGAGGATGGCTGTTCAGTGTCGATTCCTACATAGCCATATCCCACCCGTGGGGTCTGTGAGCTGGAGGTGTAGAGGGCCCCGCCTAATGGGATCTCCCCTCCCTGTCTCAGCTTGCATTCCTTTGGGGGTGGAGAAAGCCGGAGTGGACTCGGTTTGGGTGCCGTGAACTTCCTTCCCAGGCCAGCAGAGGGCTGGTTGTAGCTCCCAGGCGCCCCGCCCCCTGCCCAACCGGGAGTCTGCCTGCCTTTTGTTCCGCTGTGGTTTGGAGCAGAGATCCTCCCATTTCTCTGGGGACCTCTGGCTCTCCCGCCACCACCGAATGTGGCCTATGCTCCAGTTCCATGCCACTCCTCCAGCTCCCCACCTCTTCGGAGGGAAGGCCCTGGGGTCTTCCTCCAGGCGAGTTTCCTTGACCTAAATCCCATGTGTGGCCGTGGCGGGTAGCGGCCAGGGGTAGTGATGCCCAGCCGGTTCTGCCTCCTCCTTCCCTACCCCAGGAGCTTCTTCCTTGGCCCAGGGCCTGGCTTTCCAGCCACTGACAGGCCCCTTGCTCCCAGGGTGCCACCCACCCCCTTCGGCCTCCCAGTGGTCTCTGTGGTCTGGGAAAGGCTAGACAAATGGTCTTTGTTTGCTGGGGAAAAGGTTGTCTGCGATAAATAAGGAAAACCACGAAAGCCTGATGTTGGAGTGTGTGTGTGTGCTCCTTGTGCAACAGGAGGCCAGCTCTCCTCGCAGGCAGCGGCTGGGACATGAGGGTGCCAGCCAAGTTGCCCCCCTGCCCCTCCCACAGGCCTTGCGCATTCCAGGGGCAAGCTTTTCAGAGAAATCCCCAACCCGGGTCTTTTTACCCTCAGCTACCAACTCCTCGCCCAGGACAGACCTTTCTGCTATCCCCCTCCTGGGTGGGGCCACAAGCTTGGGCCACCTCTGTCCCAATGTGATGAAGGATTAGTTCAAAAATTCTTGATTAGTCATCTTTAGTGTAGACCTGCCTTAAAAATCGATTCTTTTCAGACTTCCTGGTCTCATTTACTCTTTCTGACAATGTTTTACCTTTACCCTTTGGGGTTAGAGAAGGATTCTGTGCCTGTCTGTTGTCTGGTTAGAAGTGGAGAGCTTGGGGAAGGTGAGGGACTGGCCTGGCTGACCCTACCGTTCTTTATGTTGTCACACCTGTGGCCTTCTCCCCACCCCCAACCTATTGTATACACCCCCAACCTATTGTATACATACCCCAACTCACCTTCCTTTACCCTTCTGGAAACAAAGCTTGCGGGGAAGAGCGATGGGGAGGCTCAGCTATGGTCTGGGTTGGTGAAGTTCCAAACTTTGCATTATTAGGGCTGAGAAAAGGGCACTTGTTCTCAGCGCTGGAAATGGAAGACAAAACCCCATGTTTCAGCCTCCGTTTCCGTCTTTAGAGACGAGCCCAGCCCACTTACACTGATGAGCAGAGCTGGAGGCCCCGAGAGGGGAGGCCCCGAGAGGGGAGGGACTGGCCCAAGGTCACACTGAGTTATGGCCAGAGCCTGGGCCTCCTGGCTGGCTGAGTGTGATTTCTTCCCTCTGTGTAGGGAAACCCATTTCAGGGACAGGACTGCTATGTGGTGGTGGCGGGGTATGATGGGGAGTGGCAGGCTGGGCCACGATTAGGAGGAGTCACACTGGAGTCCTGCATTTATTTATTCTCAAGGGCCCCGCCCCTGTGGCCCAGAATTACCCCTTCATGCTTCGATGCACCCCAGGGCTTCACGGCCAGCCTGGGAAACTGTCTTTACCCTGGTCTCCCTCCAGATCAGCTTCTAGAAATGCTCTGTGGCTGCAGTGGCAGCACTGTTTTTTCCATGATGCAAGCAGTTTGCCCTCTTGGGCGGGGTTATCGGTGGCTGGCAGGGCCGGTGAAACGTGCCCGCCCACTGCCACCTGCTGGTTCCTGGTGGACCCAGCCCCCCTGTGCGGATGCCCACCACCTCCTCAGTCCAGGTCTGGGGAGGAAGGCTGGCAGGTGGCAAGGTGCCTCCTGAAGCTTCTCTGTTTTTGCAAGACATAGGTTTGGGAAGGCTTTGGTGTCAGAGCTGATTCTAACGCTACCACTTACTAGCTGTGTGGCCTTGGGGCAAGTCGCTTAGCCTCTCTGAGCCTCCAGTTCCCCATCTGCAAAATGTTAGTATCTGATAGTACCATGTGGAGAATATTGTGTGAGATGGTAACTGTGGACTCCTGTACACTGTGCCAGCATGTAGTAAGTGCTCAATAAATGTTGGTATGGTTGATGTTATGGCTGGCTGTGGGGAGGTTGTAGGAAAATGGAGACGAGCTTGGCAAGGCTGGCTGTTCCTCCTTTCAGGGGAAGCTTAGAGCACCCTCAACATGTGTACCCACGCTCAGACTATCCTCTGGCATCAAGGTTGACCCAGGAATTGGCTCAGCTGTCACAGTGAGGCCGAGGGATCAGATGTTGGAGGCCATCTCCCTTGGAACTTGACAGCATCGTGTAATCTTTGGAATAAAAACAGACCTTCATCAGTGTTGATGTTGGAAGGCTTAGGGAAGTGCTTCTGACACAGCAGGAGGGACTTAAGTTAGATTTTTAGAAGGACCTGCCTGATAGTGGGTACTTCTCATGGAGGCCCCGAGGAGTGGCTTCACAGAGCCGGGTAGAGGTAGGGGCTACACAGCTTTTGTATCCCCCACTGGGCTCACATGCCACCCCGTCCATGCAGAGGTGATGAAGTTCCTGGACGTCTACCGGCGCAGCTACTGCCATCCAATGGAGGTCCTGGTGGACATCTTCCAGGAGTACCCCGACGAAATTGAGTTCCTCTTCAAGCCGTCCTGCGTCCCCGTGGTTCGATGTGCGGGTTGCTGCAATGACGAGGGCCTGGAGTGCGTGCCCACTGAGGAGCACAACATCACTTTGCAGGTGGGCGCCCCTGGGGAGTGGGGGCAGGGGGGCATAGGGAGGTTGTAGATTTTGGGAACCAGTGGTCCCGGGCCATTTCCTGGGGAGCTCTTTCGAGGAGGAGCTAGACTTGCCTTGTCCGGCTTCTGCCTCTGAGCCAGACAGGGAGAGGTATGGTGGGGTCTTGCCTTCTATGGAGAAGATGTTTGCATTTCCTGGGACGTCGAGGTTCCCGGCAAGCTCTGACCACCTGCTCCTCCTCCTTGACCTTTGTCACCTGGGCTCAGGAGGGGGCTGATGTCTGTGAGCCCCTCTCCTCTCTTGGAGAGAGCTCTGAGGGCTCCCTCTGTGGGAGCTCTGTGCGGGGAGCTGGATGAGAAAAGCCAGTCTTTTGGTGCCACCTGGTGATGGGCACATCTCAGCCTAGACAGGGCAGAGGGAGCTGTGAGACACAGCGGGGGGTGGGGTGGGGGTGGGGGTGGGGGTGGGGAGGGGGTGGCTGTCGGGTAGCTACTAGGGACCAGGGTGAGGTCTAGAAGGCATGAAAGAAGGGGAGGGGTTGGGGAGTGGTGAGAACCCAGGATTTGAATTCCCAGCCTGGCCAACCCTTGCAGCCATGTCTGCCCTCAAGTGGAGCAGGGACTCCTTGAGGCCAGCAGGGTTGGGGGAACTGGGGTGGTCCCAAGGCTCTTTCCTGCTAGAGCTCCTGGTCCACCCCACCTCCACCACCCACCCCTGCTCTGTAGAACCCCTGGGTGCCGAGTGGCAGGAGCCCCAGGGGTGTCCCATCTGGGTATGGCTGGCTGGGTCACTAACCTCTGATCTGCTTCCTTCTCCTCCAGATTATGCGGATCAAACCTCACCAAGGCCAGCACATAGGAGAGATGAGCTTCCTACATCACGACAAATGTGAATGCAGGTGAGGATGGAATCATGGATTTAGTCAGCAAATGAGTGCAGGCCCTGAGCTGTGCCAGGGCGAAGCATGTTGCCCTTGTTAGCCCATGTTCACTTTGCAACTCTGTGGCTTTGGGCATTTTATAGCAATGTGCCTCAGTTTCCACATCTGTAAAATGGGCACAATATTAGTATGTACTTCATAGCATTGTTATAAGGATTGAGTTACTGTTTATAAAGGCATTATTAAAACAGTGTTGCTACACCATAAATACTACATTGTTTTTCCTACTATTATTATTATTATCCCTAGCATTATCACCACCATTTTAACTCTGTTTTTTTCTCTTCTCTCTCCCTACCCATTGCAGACCAAAGAGAGAGAGAGCAAAGCAAGAAAAGTAAGTGGCCCTGACTTTAGCACTTCTTTCTCTCCTTGGCCAGTTGTCATGGTTTGGGGCTCTTGGCTTCCTCTGTTGGGGGATCGGATGGACTCAGCAGGTCAGGGAGTTGGTCTTGTGGAGAACTTGTGGCAGCAGTCGTGGAATGGAGCCAACTGCAGGATTCCGGCTCCGGGGTTAGTGAGAAAGCCTAGCTGGGAGGCTCGCAGTTCCTTTGGAAGAAGCAATGCTTCCCAGGTCTCCAGATCATTCCCAGCCAGGACTTGCTGTCTCGTTGTGTCAGGGAGCAATGTGGGCACTGGCTCCCTGGCTTGCTGTAGGGCACCCATGGTGGGGAGAGGAGGCGGGTGGCAGAGAGGCCAGCTTTTGTGCGTCAGAGGAAACGGCCTCTTTCGATGGCTACCGTGGTGCTGCGATTGGATTTGGGGCCAGCTGAGGGTTTTCTGGGTGAGTGCCCCTCAGGAGGAGCAGGGCAGGCAGCAGACATGCAGCCCTCTGGGCCACGGAGGAAAAGTTGAATGTTGGCCATTTTCAGAGGCTGCCAAGTGCTCAGCATGGAGGGTCGAGGCAGGATGGGGTGAGGGGCAAGGTCTGGGGGCAGCAGGCCTTCAAGACAGAGTGAGCGGCTAGCACCGGGGACAGGCCTGTAGGGAAAGAGACTGAGAGAGAGCACTTGTGTCCTACCCTCCCACCGTGTCTGCCCCCACTGCCCTGGGGACACCGAAGTCCCCTAGGCCTCAACCACTTGCCTCTTCCCTAAGCCCCAGCTTCCAGAGTGTGAGTATGCCAAGACCCTCCTCCTTCCAGCCTTACGGTGCCTTCTCCTGGGGAGGAGCAAACTTGTCCTCTCTGGTCCCTTCTCCTTTCCTTTCTTCCCTGTGACAGATATTCCGAGGAGGTGTGTTCTCTTGGGCCTGGCAGGCATGGAAGTGCAGGTTCCCTGTTTCCCCAAATGCCTGCTTTGCCCATGGGGAGAGCGGGGGGCTCTCCTGGGCCCGGAAGAGAGTCCGGTGAGATGGTGTAGCAGGCTTTGACGGGCCAAGCACCGCCCAGGCCCCTCCTCCCCAGCCCTCCCTAACTCCCCCCCCCCCCCCCCCCCCCCCACTGCCTGCCTGGGGCTCCAGGATACCCAGCCCTGCCTCTCAGCCCAGGTGATGGCTGGGCAGGCTGGTACCTTCCATGTGCTACTCTTGGCTTTGTGCCAGATCTCAAGGTAGCTGCTCCCCGACACTGGGATTCCCAGAGGCAGGGCCTGGAAGGACCCCTTGTTACTGCACTTGGAAATGAAGGCAGAGGTGCCTAAAGCACGCCCCCCTTCCCCCAGCAAGTCAGATCTCTGACCTTTTCCCCAAAGTCTGGCCTACTTTTTATCGCCCCTGACCTTCAAGGTCAGACCTGTACAGAATTGCTGGGCGAAGAGCCTGCCCTCGGGGCTTTGCCCCCTGCCCGGGCCCAGGAGCCGCTGTGAGCATGGAGGCCCTTGGGTCCTGTGTCCCCCACCCAGTCTCTGCTTCCCACCGAAAGCCTTGCCAAGGGCTGAGTTTGCCACCCAGGATGGGCACAGTGAGGAGAAGGAGCCACCAGGTGCATGCTGCCCGGGCTCACCTGTGCTGCCGTGTGCCCACCTTCCCAGAGACTCCCGTCTCCCTCCACACCTTGCTGCAGGGAGCAGGCCCCTGCGCGGCTCGGCTCTGTGGCGGCTCTTCACACCCCTGCCCTCCTCACTGCTTCTTTTGCTGTCCCCTTCCCCCTCCCTCGTTCTCTCTCTGTCTGTCTCTGTTTTTTTATTTTCCAGAAAATCAGTTCGAGGAAAGGGAAAGGGGCAAAAACGAAAGCGCAAGAAATCCCGGTATAAATCCTGGAGCGTGTACGTTGGTGCCCGCTGCTGTCTAACTCCCTGGAGCCTCCCCGGCCCCAGATCAAAGCCCTGCCTGCAGTACCCCATAACGCTGCCTCCCTCCCCCGACCCCTCCTGCCTCTCTCCTGCCCTTCCGGCCCGTGTCTCTCTCTCACTCTCACGCCACTAATTGGCACCAACGGGTACATTTGGTGGTGGTGTTGCTGGTCCAGGGTTGAGGTTGGGTGGGGGCCCTAGTGGGCCTGGAGGATTCAGGGAGGGGACTCTGGCTTGGCTGGGCACCGACTTTCTCTCACCCACTGGGCACTGGTGGCGGGCCCATGTTGGCATGGGTGCCGAGCAGTGGTGCTTGCTCACCCAGCTGGTTTCCGCTGTTCTAGGCTTCTACACTTGTCTGGAAGCTGTGGGTGGTGGGGACGGCAGGCATGGCCCAAGGAAGGGCTATGAATGACCGGAGGCAGCTTGTTGTCAGCTGAAGGAGGAGCTTGGGTGCGGTCAAGCACCCTGAAATGGGCCCTCTTCATCTCGTGGAAGTGCCTTGGCTCCTTGTGGACTTGGGCCTCTGGAGAGGAACCCCTTATTCCAGCCCAATCAGGGCACCCAGAGAAGCCTCCCTGTAGAGTGGCCTCTTCCTCTGGGTTGCGGAGGCTGTGGCTGCCCTGAGCCCTTTGGCCACTGGTGGCCTGGCCTGTGGACACTGCCTCTGGGCTTAGCCTACCTTTGGTGAGGGGGCCTGGGTGAGAGCCCTTGCTCGGGGAGGAGGTGGCCCCTGGCAATCCCAGTGGCTCCCAGGTGTCGTCCCCAGCAAGAGTCAAGGTGTGCTCACTTGGGGACAGCAGCCACTGGGGCCCTGCGGCCGGAGACTCATCCTTGTCTCCTTGGGACACAGCACTGCCCCTTATGGCAGCCTCTTCCCGCACTCTCTGCCTATCTGTGCCCGCCTCTTCCTGTGGGCAGGCGTCTAGCCAGTGCTGCCTCTTTCCGCCACTCTGTCTTCTGCTGTAGTGCTTCGACCCTTCCAGGGCTTGGAAGGACCTGGGGGCTGACGAGCCGGGCGGGGATGCAGCTGTGGATGTGTTAGGGGGTGTTGCATGGGTGTTTTTTTCTCTCTCTCTGCTGATGCTCTAGCTTAGATGTCTTTCCTTTTGCCTTTTTGCAGTCCCTGTGGGCCTTGCTCAGAGCGGAGAAATCATTTGTTTGTACAAGATCCGCAGACGTGTAAATGTTCCTGCAAAAACACAGACTCGCGTTGCAAGGCGAGGCAGCTTGAGTTAAACGAACGTACTTGCAGGTTGGTTCCGAGGGCGAGCGAGTCAGAGAGGGGCATCACACAGAGATGGAGAGAGAGAGAAAGAGAGAGAGAGAGAAAGAGAGAGAGAGAGCGAGCGAGCGCGCGCGCCTGAGAGGGGCCAGCTGCTTGCTTGGCTTCTAGCTGCCTGCCTGGTGACTGCTACTTTCTTTGCTTGTAAGGCCCCTGAGGTGGGCCGTGGGCGCTGGGCCAGCCTGGCGGGGCCTGTTCAGAGGTGGCTCTGGTTGCCTGAGTGGGTAGGCTGGTGTGGCTTAATGTGGTGGTGTGGACGCAAGCTGTGTGTTGTGTCCTGTGGTCCTGCTGCTCGTAGTGGCTGTTGGCCCTGATGTTGTTACTACCTCGGGCACCATACTGAGGAACCGAGAGCCCTTCCGGGTGTGGAACGATGTCCGCAGGGCGCCGCGCTGTCAGCGGCCTCGCCACTCTCTCTGAGGTCGGCACTTCAGAGACTTCTCGTCCCCTCAGGGTTTCCTCATGGGGGCAGGGATGAGTCCCCCCCTCAGACTGGAGCTCCCCGAGGACAGGGATGAGACCCCCCTCAGACTGGGGCTCCCCGAGGACAGGGCCGTGTCTCCCCTCAGACTGGGGCTCCCTGAGGATAGGGCCGTGTCTCCCCTCAGATTGGGCTCCCTGAGGGCAGGGATGAGTCCCCCCTCAGACTGGGGCTCCCCGAGGACAGGGCCGTGTCTCCCCTCAGACTGGGGCTCCCTGAGGACAGGGCCGTGTCTCCCCTCAGATTGGGCTCCCTGAGGGCAGGTATGAGTCCCCCCTCAGACTGGGGCTTCCCAAGGACAGGGCCGTGTCTCCCCTCAGACTAGGGCTCCCTGAGGACAGGGCCGTGTCTCCCCTCAGACTGGGGCTCCCTGAGGACAGGGCCGTGTCTCCCCTCAGATTGGGCTCCCTGAGGGCAGGGATGAGTCTCCCCTCAGACTGGGGCTCCCCGAGGACAGGGCTGTGTCTCCTCTCAGACTGGGGCTCCCTGAGGGCAGGGATGAGTCCCCCCCCTCAGACTGGGCAAGGGCTCTAGCTGGTGTAAGTTTAGGACAGGGTAATTCTTCCTACACATTGAAGGAGGGGTAGCATCTAGAACGCTAGATACCTTTAATCCTCCACCAGTCCCAGTTACAACCCGAAGCAGTCCACACATTTCCAAATGCCCCCAGGGTGGGTGGAGGGAGGCAGCTAAGCTAACACCCTCCTAACATTAGGCCGTGAATTCCTTAAATCTGGGCTCTAGCCTCCATTTACCTTTGTGATCCCCAGGCATCTGTACCTCTGTCCCCTGTCCCAGTGGGGACCAAGGAAGTGTCAAGTGCATGAGTGAATACACGCCTGAGTTCAGGGGAGCACAGGGCTGTGACAGATGGCAGGTAGTCTTTGGATGCCTCCACTGGCATTCTTTATACCACCGGCCTGTGCTCAACGAGAGGGGCCTTCTAGCCCAGGGCGAACTCCGCCCAGGGAGGAGGGGCTTTTATATAGCTTGCTCAGGTAGGGCCAAGCTTCCTCCCAGTTAGTAGATGCTCCTCTAACAAAGTCCTTGGAGTGTCCCCCCCCAACCCCTTGGCCCCCACCAATGTTCCTGTGGCTTGTGAGTGCTCAGGGGACACTGGAACCAGGCCCTGAGTTGGCAATGTGGGGTTCTGTCTGTCTTGGCACCTTGTGAAGATAGGAGGTGTGTATTAGTGTTGAGCGGGGGGAGTCTCTGCCCAACTCCAGGCCTGGACGAAGGGTCTCAATGCCCCAGGGGGCCGTGGGGATGATAAGCGACTTGCCATTTTCGGGTTTCTGTGGTGACTATTCTGCAGAGAGACTGTCTGCGATGGCAGTGGGGTGTGAAGTGACCTGGGAGCAAAGCGAAGTTTAACCTCCAAAGACCCCATCTGACCCCCAACCTGGCTGTATCTGGGAATTTTAGTTTCCAAACTCAGAGGCTTAGGAACCCCATACCCAGGCTGTCCAGGAGGGACAGGACTTTTCTACCTCCTCATCATGGTTGGAGGACAAAAGACAATCAGCCCAGGGGCGGGGGTGTGATGAGGAAGTTCTGGGAGGTCCCCTTTGCCTCAACGGGAATAGTGAAACCTAATTGTCTCTCCCCACCCAAGTTCAACAGCATATTAGAAAGGAAAGGCAGCCCAGGACTTGGGCCCGTAGCTGCCAGCCGGGTCAAGAGAGATGAAGCCCACGGTCAAGGCTGGGAGGTGGGCACGATGGTCACCTTCCCAGGGCCCAGGCCCCTCTGGCTCACTGTCCTGGGTGTCTCACACCGCAGGGCAGGCCTCCCCTCCGCCGCCCGTTTTCCCTGGCCCGGGGTGCTCTCCCGGTGGCCCTGCAGGTTCTCCTCCTCATACCAGCCCCACGGAGAACTGAACAGCCTCCTCTGCAGGGGCCTCTTCTGATGAACGTCATCCAGCTCTGGTCACCCATGAGCTCTTAAAATGTCAAAGCAGGGACTGTTCTTTGGTACTTGTTCATTTGTCGCTTTGTAAAGTGTTCCCGTGTCTCTGTCTTGTCTCTGGTAGATGGCAAGCTCTCGAGGGCAGGCTGGGAGCCCCTGAGCATACATACACAGCCGCTGCTCCTCGCGGGCAGGGGCTGGGGCTGTCCCGCCCAGGGTGGCTTTCTGTCTCAGGATGCCGCCTGCCCCCGGCCTCCCTGCTCTCATGGGGCGGCTGCCTGCCTCACAGCTCGGCCTGCTCACTCGGCCCTAACCGCAGCCCTGGTTTTCCCTTCCCTCAGATGTGACAAGCCGAGGCGGTGAGCCGGGCAGGAGGAAGGAGCCTCCCTCAGGGTTTCGGGAACCAGAGCTCTCACCAGGAACGACCGACACAGAACGACTGACACAGAAGCCACGCTGCCGCCACCACACCACCGTCACCATCGACAGAACAGACCTTAGACCAGAAACCTGAAATGAAGGAAGAGGAGACCCTGCGCAGAGCACTTTGGGTCCGGAGGGTGAGACTCCGGCAGAAGCATTCCCAGGCGGGTGACCCAGCACGGTCCCTCTTGGAATTGGATTCGCCATTTTATTTGTCTTGCTGCTAAATCACCGCGAGCCCGGAAGATTAGAGAGTTTTATTTCTGGGATTCCTGTAGACACACCCACCCACATACATACGTTTATATATATATATAATATATATAAAAATAAATATATATATTTTATATATATAAAATATATATATTCTTTTTTTTAAATTAACAGTGCTAATGTTATTGGTGTCTTCACTGGATGTATTTGACTGCTGTGGACTTGAGTTTGAGGAGAATGTCACCACCCAGATCCCGACAGGGAAGAGGATGGGACGAAAGACTCTGGCATAATCTTTTTTGTCCCTGTTAGGGGGGCCAGGGTCCCCTCCCCTGCCTGGGAACGTGCAAGGCCAGGGCATGGGGGCAAATATGACCCACCTTTGGGAACACCGACAAACCCAGCCCTGGCCCCGAGCCTGAGTCAAATGAGTAATTTGACTTACCCTGAGTCAAACGGACAGAAAGATGTGCGACAGGTACAGTGACGAGGATATTGGCTCCGAGTTTGTGGAGCTTCAGGACATTGTTGTGCTTTGGGGATCCTCTCTACGTGCTACGTGGGCATCTTGCCCCCTCCCCGGAGCACTGCCTGGAAGATTCTGGAGCCTGGGCGGCCCTCCTCTGCTCTCACCCGCTTCCTAGTTGCCCAGGAGGCCACTGACAGAGGCCCCAGCCAAGAGAAGAGACGTCAGTGGAAGCAGCAGCCTGCGGACAGCTTCTCCTCCTGGGACCCACCCCGGTCCTCTTCCTGCCACCCCTTCCCGGGGTGCAGCCCAGGGGGACCTGATGTCCTCAGACCATTGAAACCACTAGTTCTGTCCCCCCCCAGGAGACCTGGCTGTGTGTGGGTGGTTCACCCTTCTCCAACCCCCGACCCTCCCTTCCCGAGGCACAGAGAGACAGGGCAGGATCCACGTGCCCGCTGTGGAGGCAGAGAAAAGAGAAAATGTTTTATATACGGTACTTATTTAATATCCCTTTTTAATTAGAAATTAAAACAGTTAATTTAATTAAAGCCTAGGTTTTTTTTTAGTATTCTTGGTTAATATTTAATTTCAACTATTTATGAGATGTATCTCTTGTTCCCTCTTGCTCTATCTTATTTGTACTGGTTTTTATGTTTAAAAATTCATGTTTCCAATCTCTTTTTCCCTGATCGGTGACAGTCACTAGCTTGTCCTGAACAGATATTTAATTTTGCTAACACTCGGCTCTGCCCTCCCCTTTCCCCTGGCTCCCTACCACACATTCCTTTGAATTGAGGTTTCAATATACATCTACATACTATATATATATTTGGCAACTTGTGTTTGTGTGTATATATATATATATATGTTTATGTATATATGTGATTCTGATAAAATAGACATTGCTATTCTGTTTTTTATATGTAAAAACAAAACAAGAAAAAATAGAGAATTCTACATACTAAATCTCTCTCCTTTTTTAATTTTAATATTTGTTATCATTTATTTATTGGTGCTACTGTTTATCCGTAATAATTGTGGGGGAAAAAAAGATATTAACATCACGTCTTTGTCTCTAGTGCAGTTTTTCGAGATATTCCGTAGTACATATTTATTTTTAAACAACAACAAAGAAATACAGATATATCTTAAAAAAGGCATTTTGTATTAAAGAATTTAATTCTGATCTCAAAGCTCCTCTTGGTTTCTCCTTCTCCATTGAATCCTTGTTCCAGACTTCCTCCTGACCCCTTTTCCTCCTCTCTTGGGGAACATGGCATTTGTCTTAGGTCTGGGAAAGGGGTGTCTGATGTATAGGATATGGGGTGACCCACCTCGTTGTGCTGGGAAACGTTCTTCCATTCTGTCTGGGCTGTCCTGGGGGAGCCCTGGGAATGGGTGGAGGGGAGACAGCTCCTTAGGAGCCTAAGGCCCTTGCAGTAGGGAATGCTGCCTTCAGGAATTAGGTGATCCAGGCCACTGTCCCTTGGTCAAGGAAGGACTGGCCGTGTCTCCAAGCTTGCTGCCCAAGAGATAGGAGAGGGCTGTGTTTTGCTGTGGGGTCTTGTTGGTTACACTACAGGCTGGGAGTGGGCAGGGGGTGCTGCTGGGAGGCTGTGACCCCAGGGTATAATTTAATGAGTCCCTGAACCTCTGAACGATAGACCCACAGGTCTGACCGCCACTGGTGGGACTCCCTGCCCCACTGTGCTGCATATGCCTTCTCTCCTGTCCTGTCCTGGGGAAGGTGGAACCTGTCTGGGTCTTTGGCATTGAAGAGCAATGCTTCCAAATCGACTTCCTCTAACCATAAATGTGGTTTGAATGAATGCTGGGCCAGCTGCTGTGCTGTGGCATAGGATGCTGTTATAAGACACAACTCCACCCCTCAAGGATCTGGTGCGGGTGAGTGGGTGGGGAGACAGAGAACTATAAATCCGTGAATAGAAAGTACATAAAATGTGCGGGGCGGGGGGGGGGGGCATCTGATCTGGCTTGCGGGTGGCAGTTGTATTGGGGGGGGTGGCTGCCGGGGGAGGTCTTCCCATGACATTCTCTCTAGGCTGCCCCTCAAAGGAGGGGTAGAAGGCAGGTGGAACGGGACAGGGGAGGGTGGAAGGGTAGAGGGCATCTTGGGCAGAAGGGAGAGTGTGAGAGCAAAGGCAGGGAGCGGGTGAGGGGGTGGAGGCTGGACAGAGAGGCGGAGGTTAGCTGGAGGGGAGTCTGTGGCTCTGTGCCAGGAGCCCGAGACCTGCCAGGCACAGGCAGCAGCTGAGGAGCTTAGCCACGAACAGGGAGTGGCCGGTCAGACACGCTTTTCCACGGTGCCTGGCAACAGCGCAAGCGGTAGAGAGAGGCCAGTAGGAGGCTACTGCAGCCCTCTAGGGGGAGATGCCCGAGGGTGGGGACACACCCTGGGTGACCGGCAGTGTGGACTCTTTGGGCCCTTCATCTACGCTGCGTGGATGACCGGAGGCACGTTCTCTGCCTTCAGGGAGCTTTTGGTCTAGTAGTGCTCCTTTCCCTGTCACCGAGCACGTGCCGGCTTCTACACCAGCTAACACCGGGTCTGGACAGCAGCCCTGGGAGGTAGGTGGTGTTGTCATCCCACCTGGACTTTTGCCAGAGCATCTAAACTGGCCTCTTGGAAATTCCTCTGGCCTCCCTTTTAGTTGATTCTCACACAACAGCCGGAGTGAGCCTGTTAAAGTGGGAGCCAAATCATGCCACCTTTTGGCTCAAAACCCTTCAGAGACTCTGTTTTACTCAGAGAAAAAGCCAAATGGCCTTAAAAGGCCTGCACAACCCTCACTGATTACTTAATGACTTCTGACCCCCCACCCGGGTCACTCAGTTCCAGCCACACTGGCTTCACTGTTCCTCAAATGTAATAGGCCCTGCCCCAGGGCCTTTGCACAGGCTGTCTTCTCTTCTGGAGCACTCTTCCGCACACATGGCAGTGTGGCTGGCTCCCTCACCTTCAAGTCTTGTTGCCTTCTCAGTGAGGTTTACCTTGACCTCTGCATTTACAATGGACCCCCCCCCCCCCCCCGCAAGTCTGTACTCGGGCTACTCCTTTTCATGATCCCAACATTTTTCCTATAGTACCTGTCACCTCCTAATAAACTCTAGGGCAGCACTGTCCAAAAGAAATATAATGTGAGCTACATATGTAATTTTTTTTTTTTTTTTGAGACAGAATCTTGCTCTGTTGCCCAGGCTAGAGTGCAGTGGCATGATCATAGCTCACTGCAACCTCCAATTCCTGGGCTCAAGCGATCCTCCTGCCTCAGCCTCCCGAGTAGCCGGCACTACAGGCGTGCACCACACCTGGCTAATTTTTCTATTTTTAGTAGAGACTAGGTCTTGTTCTTGCTCAGGCTGGTCTTGAACTCCTGAGCTCAAGCGATCCTCCCACCTCAGCCTCCCAGAGTGCTAGGAGTACAGGCATGAGCCACTGCTCCTGGCCCACACATGTATTTAAAAATTTTCTTGGAGTCATATTTCAAAACGTAAAAAGAAACAGGTAAAATTAATTTTAATAATATATTTTATTTAACCTCAACATATCTAAAATATCATTTCAATACCTAATCAGTATAATATTAATGAGAGATTTTTCATTCCTTTGGTACTAAGGAATCTTTGAATCTGGTGCATACTTTATACTTGTTGCATATCCCAATTTGTTGTGGCCACATTTCAAGTGCTCAACATACACACGTGACTAGTGACTACCATTTTGGACAGTGTCACTCTAAAATTGACTTCCCTTTTTCTCTCCCCCACACTAGAATGCAAACTCCATGAGGGCAGAGATTTTTGTCTGTTTTGTTCATTGTATCTCTAGCTCCTAGAACAGTGCCTGGAGCACAGCACGTGCTCAATAAACATTTGTTAAATGACTGATGTTGTTGAAACAGGCCTGGAGACTGAGAGTTTCATGCCAAGACTCTGGAGATAGGTACAGGGTTTCTGTAAAGGTGTCAGGAATGGTTGGTGGAGGGCTTGCTGAACAAGTGGGGACTTGAGCAGGACTTGGCCAGAAGTGAACTCAGAGTCAGCCAGTAGGGATTAGGAGCAAAGGCCTCTTCATCAGTGATAGTATTGTTTCCTCTTTTTAGCCTCCCTGGAGACAGGGCTCATTATTCTTGCTTAACAGACGAGAAGCAGGAGGCTCAGAGAGGGTAAATAACTTGCCCAAATTTACACACAGCCAGTAAATGGCCAAGCCAGAATTTAAACCAGCTTTCCTGACTCCAATTCTAGTGCTCTTTCCACCACACCGCAGCTGCCCCAGGCTAGGGCAGGACATCAACAAGTAAAAATGAGTCGTCTAGACTGAATACAAACAGGCAGAGGAAAAGTGGGACAGGGGGAGGATATAACGGTGGCCAAACCCAGGGCTGAAAGCCAGACTTCCCCAAGCGCGGTAAGGCAAGGCAAGAGATGTCTCCAGGGGCTGGGGCTCGTCAGTGGAAGACAGAAACCTAAGCACGCAAGAGATTGCGACACGCAGCCTTGGACGACAGAAGCAGTCTTGAAATAGACCATGGAGCAAAGAAGGAGAAAATGAAAATGCCACATCCCCCGATTGTATACGACCGGCCCAGACACCACCCTGGAGCCTTTCCCAGGGATCTCTCAGGACCCAGCGAAGACCTGAAGAAGTCCTAAGACCTGCCCTGCCTTCCCAGCTCATCTCCCCTCTGTGGGACTCACAACCTGCGGTCTGGCCGTTGTTTTTCCCGGAGCTTCCCTGTTCTGCCTGGCCTGGGACCCTTTCCGTTCTCTCAAAGGAGCTACCTATCCTGGTCAGAACCCTCAAAGGCCTGTAGAACCCCTGCTTCTCCAGGGAAACTGCCAGCCTACTTTCCTCCCTCCAATAGCACCGCCTGCAAGGAGGATGGCTGGATCCCTACAGGACTTGGTGACTCTGGATCAGTTTCGAGCGTTAGGACCATTGTAGCAGCCAGTGTGCAAATAGTGCTTCCCATCCCTGTGCCCACACGCTCTCTTCCCAACAAGAAGTAGGGTATATTGTTCTTCCTTTTGAATCTGGGCTGGCTTTATGACCAGCTTTGACTAAGAATGTTGCAGAAGAGATAGTCTGGAACTTTTAGGTATAGGCTTTGAGAGGCATTGTAAGTTCCATTTTTGTCCTCTTGGAAGGCAGCTGCCATGCTGTAAGGAAGTCCAACCACCCTGCTGGAGTGAGGGGCCATGGAGGGAGAGAGAGGAGGGGAGGGAGGGAGAGAGAGGAGGGGAGGGAGGGAGAGAGAGGGCTTTAGCCAGTCCCCAGCTGTTTCAGCCACCTCAAGCTGAGGCACCAAACACATGAGTGACATCATTTTGGATTCTTTAGAGCCAGGTGAGTCACTCTAGCTAACAACATATAAAGTGGAGAGAAGCCATCCCCTGTCCAAATTTATCCAGTTGTAAGCAAATGTATGGGCTGTGGTTTAAAGCTACTAAATTTTGGGGTGGTTGTTACCCAACAGTAATAACTAACTAAACCATCCAACCAAATAGTCACTTCCTTGGGATTAGGACCTTTGTCCCTTCCCATCCACAAGGTTTTACTGGTATGCATGGAGGTCTCAGGGGGTGGAGGCAGGTCCAAGGAAGGAAGGAAGGACATGTTTATAAGAGAATCAGACCCTAAGAGTCTGTCCTTGTGCCAAGTGTGGTGGGAAGACTCAGGGCAAGGGCTGACCCAGGCAGGACAAAGCATCCTAATTTCTGAAGTGAGCAGAGGGACTCAGTTCTATTGAAGTCTCACCAAGAGAAAGCGGGCCTCGTGTACATAGGATGCATAGGATGGTCTCTCATCGACTAGGAGTAGCTTTAGCATAAGCCAGCCTGGGGATGAGAGAAAGGTCAGAGGACCCTTGGGAAGCCCCAGCAGGTTGGCCTCAGAGTTGCTGGGGGAGATAGTTCAGCTGCATCCACAGGACGTTACCCATCAGGACATGGGGAAGAGGGGAGGGCAGGGAAGGAATCGGTAAATATTTATAATCCGCCTGGGAAAGGGAAATACAAGGCAAAGACAGGGCCTGGCCAAGCATCTGCTGAGGAGGGGATGGAAGGGGTGACTCAGAAGGGGGAAGAGCTGGGATGGAGGGACCCGCGATTCAAAGGAAGGGGAGCATCAGGCATGGATGCCTGTGGGAGCAAGGCAGGGCCCTGCGTCCCCAGGACGAGAGAGGGCTGCATTTGCCTTTGGGGAATTATTTTCTTTGGGAGGGAAATGTAAGTACTGCCCTCAGGGAGCTCCAGTCTCCAGGTGACACCGTCCTGGCCTTCGGCATGCTCCCTGCCCTCACAGAGTTTCCAGTCTGAGGGAGGCGACAGAACCCCTCTCCATCGGACATTTCTTGGTTGATTAAGATGGAAACCAGTCTCAGGAAGGCACCGCCTTGCCTTCGTGTGGCTGCTGCAGCTGTGCGGAGTGGCCGGATATTGGTGCTAGATGAGCCCTCTCGGGACTTCTGACCCCACCTTTCCCTCCGCCCGCCGCGTGCATTCACAGTCCCAAAGGGCTTCTCCAATTGTCACAGCCACGCGTGGCTCCGCAGCCGGAGCCCTGATGTTTCCCCACCCAGCCCTGATGGTCCCTGGATCTGGTTCCAAGTGGGGCAGCTGCCAACACATGCCCCTTTCCGGGGGCTCCTGTCCCCTCTGCTGGAGAGGGCTGAGAACCCCATGTGCCACCTCCTCAGGCTTCCTTCAGGAAAACTGTGCTCCCACTCCCTGTCTGTAGCTGGTCCAGCCATCCTGGGACTGGAAGTTCCTTAGGAGATGGGGTGATGGCCTGTGAGGCCATCCCATAGGGACCTCTCCTTAGATGCCCTGCCTGGTGCCTCTGCAGAGCCCTATCTGGGCTGCCCTAAGTCCCACCAAGACTTCTGGCAGATCCAGATTGGATTTCTGGTTCTGCCACTAGACAAATTACTTCCCTGTGCCTCAACCTTCTCATCTCTCAAATGGGCACAATAACACTTACGTGGTGGAGTTCGGGGGTATGAAGTGATGTCGACATAAGAAAGTACCTTGCGCAGTGATGGGTTTGCAGGGTGTGCTCAAAAATGGTCATTATAATTACGTTGTTATTCTAGTCTCCTCGTCTATCCTTTTTTCTTTCAGAGCTCTGTCTTTAGTACATTTTAGCTGTTTTTTCTTTTTGTTTTTGTTTTTGAGACAGAGTCTTACTCTGTCGCCCTAGCTAGAGTGCAGTGTTGTCATCATAGCTCACTACAACCTCAAATTCTTGGGCTCAAGCCATCCTCCTGCCTCAGCCTCCTGAGTAGCTGGGACTACAGGTGTGCACCACCACACCCAGCTAATTTTTCTATTTTTAGTAGAGACAGGGTGTCACTCTTGCTCAGGCTGGTCTTGAACTCCTGACCCCAAGTGATCCTCCTCCCTCGGCCTCCCAGAGTGCTAGGATTACAGACATAAGCCACTGTGCCCGGCCCTTTTTATTTTTTTCCCCTTATTTAAAAAAATCCCTGAAGCACTCTGGCTGGATTTCGTCCCCATCTTTGCCAGTGTGCATCCTTACTCTCCTGCTGACGAGTGGGGCGAGCCAGAGCCGGCTCAGCCCTGGAGCCCAGGAGGGAGGAAAGGGTGGGCCGAGGGCAGGGAGTGCGTGGAGAGAGCCCTCCTGCAGAGGCAGTGCCCGCGGCTCTGAACCCAGGGCCAGGCGCAAGGTGGGCTTGCACGAGTATTTGTGGAATTAGCGGACAAATGAACAGGACCAGAACACAAGGCCAATCTTCTATGTCCCCCAAAACACAGCAGGAGTCTCCACCTTGCCCAGGCCGGTGGAGGAGGGCTGATGGCCACCCTTGTACATACAGCTGTGCTCCGGACAAGAAACCCTGGGGCCTGGGCCGGGCGGCGGGGCCAGCTGTCATGGAAGGGGCCGACAGTGGAGGCCCCCAGGGCCGACCTCAGAAGCCCCCTCGGGACAAAAGCCTGCTCATTCCAGGACCTTTGAGCCAAAAGGTTGAGGTGGGGCCCTGGGACTAGGGTGGAGGAGAAGACAGCTTTCCCTGGGACTCTGAGAGCTGGGGTCCCCTGTCTCCTGGTGAGGCAGCAGGAGGATGTCTTCCGGGGACATATTCAGGAAAGATGTTTGCTTAGCTGATCGCTTTTGGCTTCCAAAGGCATTTCCGCCCCCACCGCAGGGCTCCCCTACTTCCCTCCCCAGGCCTTCACCCCCCAGCTGCTCTCCCGGCCAGTGAGAGGAACAGACGGGACAGTGGGGCTCGAGGCCGGGAATCGCGGGGGCAGGCCTGCCCCCCGAAGCCCCCTGAGGCATCCTCTCTCCGGGGGCAAGACGCCTGGTTCTCACGGGGCCGCTTCCGCACGAGCTCATCCACAGGGGCTTGCACACATGCAAGTGTGACAGGGGTCACCATTCCGAGTCACAGGGCGGCCGCCTGGTTGGGTAAAGGCTCCCAGGGGCAGGGTGAGGCCCAGCCGGGGAGTCAGCTTCTCAGGACAAGCCCCCATGGGGGTGGGGGGTTGGGGGCTGACCTGGCTGCGGTCCCGTGACCCCGAGCCGCCCTCTGGGAGCTGCTGACTGTGCAGCAATAAACACCTCATGGCTATTAATAACCTTCTCTCTGGCTGCCCAGAATTGATAACACTGGGCCACTTCTGGTCTGGCCCAACCTGACGCGGCCTGGGTTCAAATCCTGGCTGCTAATTTTTTTTTTTTTTAATATGGAACGCTTCACAAATGTTGTGAACGAGTCACAAAACAAGTGGCACGCGTCACAAAAAAATGTGCGTGTCCTCCCGGCATGGGGGCCGTGCTAAGCTCGGTGCTGTTCCAATTTTAGTATATGTGCTGCCGAAGCGAGTGCCTCGCTGCTCATTCTAAGCCCTGAGGTCCAAAACCCAAACCCAAAAGACAGCCTCAACCCTGACAGCTTCTAAATTACGTCTTAGGACAAAATCACCTTTCCGAATCTCAGCTGTCACCTGTAAAACAGGCACCATGATACCCATTTCATAGTGTTTTGTATGCTAAGATCATGTCACCCTTTCAACACCAGATGTAGGCAGTAGTGTCCCCGGTCCTAGAGATGAGAACCTTGATGTTCAGGGAAATGTGGACAGGCCTAGGATGGTGACTGCCATGCTGTGACTCGGAATGGTGACCCCTGTCACACTTGCACGTGTGCAAGCCCGTGTGGATGAGCTCGTTCGGAAGAGGCCTCGTGAGAACCAGGTGTCTTGCCCCCGGAGAGAGGATGCCTCAGGGGGCTGCGGGGGGCAGGCCTGGCCCCATGATTCCCGGCCTCGAGCCCCACTGTCCTGTCTGTTCCTCTCACTGGCCGGGGGAGCAGCTGGGGGGTGAAGGCCTGGGGAGGGAAGTAGGGGAGCCCTGCGGTGGGGGCGGAAATGCCTTTGGAAGCCAAAAGCGATCAGCTAAGCAAACACCCTTCCTGGAACGGCTGGCTGTTGTCACTGTGATTGGGCACGGGTGGTAGGAAGAGAGGATTTGAAACCGGACAGAGCTGAGCTCTACTTTTGACCTCAGTACAGTTTTCTGGCTCTGTGACCTTCGGCAAGTTGCTCAACCATTCTGGGCCTCCTTGTCTTGCTCTGTAATATGGGCACGGAAACACCCACCTCTCAGATGTTGATGGGATTACGTTAAGTGATGAACGTAAAGTGATTGCCACTTAAGAGGGGCTCAATAAATATCGTACTGGTTGGATGAATGAATGAACGTTAGTCGCTTCACCCTGGCAGGGTCCCCTGGGGCAGGCTCCCATGCCCTTTCATCAGCCAGCGTGCTCTCTGTAGGTGGGGCACAACTTGGGACTTGCTCATCAGGCCCCCCCCCCCAAAAAAAAGCTCAGCATTTTAGATGGTTATTCCCTTTGTGTGGAAATAGCCAGGGTAGAAACCCACAAGGAAAACTAGAAATAACTTTGCTTTCCTCTTAGTAATGAAGTGCAGGCAGGGCCCTGAGGCACAGAGACCCAGCCCTAGCCGGTCCCCACCAGGATGTGGCCCCGGGCTGCATCCCAGCTTTGGCCTGTGCCCCGCTTCTCTAGTCCAGTCCTAGCACTCCACACCCCCTCCTGGGACTGGGGAAGGGGACATTTTGCCCACAAAGGCTATGAGAGCTCAGGGAATTCCTTCTTGTTAAAGCCAGCGGGGCTCGTCCTCTTTCCTTCTGGGGTCACCCCTGTCCATCCCTCCGCACTGCCTGACTCTGGCAGTCTCATTAAAAACCCAAAAGTGGTGTGTTTTGGGGGGTGTGGTGGAGGAGGGGGGTGCAGGGAGGAAGGAGGGCAGAAGAGACAGGGGTGTGAGGGGAAGAGCTCGGCTGGATGCTGGTTAAACCCTCCCCCAGGCACCGTGACTTCGGGGAAACCGCCCCTCTCCCAGCAAGGCCCCCAGATGCCAGTGGCATGCCAGCCGCCAGCCGTTGGCGTTTGCCTAACAGGAAGTTTCCCCGAAGACTGGCTAATCTCGAAAGGCCTGGCGTGGCTGCCGGGAAGGGGCAAAGGAAGCCATCACTCCCTCTCCCACCCTCACATGCCCACTCCACAGGCTACTCTCCCATCCCCAGCCCAGCCTGAACTTTCTCCTCCCCGGAGGAGGCGGGGAGTAGAGGTGGCTGCTTGAGCTAGGGGTGTCTGTGGTCCAAGGACTGCCTCCTTGGTGCTGGAGGTGGGGGAGTGGAGACCCTCGTTTCTGCCCCATCCCTACTCTGGATCAATACCAGGTACGGGGACAGGAAGCTCTTCCTCAGGTCTGCCCTGAGTTCCCCCTGCTGCGTGTTAGTTCTACGTGGGCCTTGGGCCTCCCTGGTCAGCTGGCCCTTCTGGGTTGCTAGAGAAAGCAAATAAAAACACAGGGTACCCGGTTACATTTTCATTGTTTATCTGCTGAAATGCTCAAATTTAGCCGAGCAGCCTGTACTTTACCTGCCAACCCTGCCTGGAGCTGGACTGGTGAATCTTCAAGTGCTTGGATGCTCCCATCCCTCCTTCCTCCCGACTCCTGTCACCGGGTCCAGTGTGGACATTGCATGTGGGCCCCTGTTCTGGGTGTGTCCTCAATTTCTGCCTGTATAGATCTGATACAAATTAGGAGCTCTCTGAGGGCAGAGGCAGGTCCTTCCCCGCCTCAAACTGGGACTCCCCCTTTGTCCTGGGTCTGGGTCACCCCTCAGCTTGACAGCTTCCCTTTCCCTGTCCATCATACTCAGGAGGACCTGGACGTGGACCCTCAAGACTGGCCTTTTCCCGTAGGCTCCACATGGCTTTCTTTGCCGTGACCTGCGGAAGCCCTAGGGAGCCTGGGGGCCCACAGACCCCCACCTCACCCTTCCGCCAGTGGCAGCTCTGTCCCCCAGCCCTTGTTCTGCAGGCAGCTGTGCCAAGAAGACCTTCAGGCTCTGGAAACTTACAGTGGAAATATTTCCCCTGTGCTCTGGCTGGGTATCTGTTACCGGCCAGCCCTGTGACCTGGGGCAGCTCTCGGTTCCTCCCTGTGCCGCAGGGTTCCCACCTGTGCAGTGGCAATTTATCTAGCCTGGTGAGCACGGAGTGGTGTTTTCCAGACTGCAGATTGTGATCTATCGGTGGGTCATGAAGTCAGTTTAGCAGTTTGCGACTAGCATTATTCTTTTTCTTAAATGTGGAGGAAAATAGGGGCTAGGTGCAGTGGCTCACCCCTGTAATCCTGGCACTCTGGGAGGCCGAGGCAGGAGGATCACTTGGGCTCAGGAGTTTGAGACCAACCTGAGCAAGAGCAAGACCCTGCCTCTACAGAACAAAAAAATAGAAAAGAAAAGAGAAGAGAAGGAAAAACAGGGAAAAATAAGCCAGGCATGGTGGCGTGTGCCTGTAGTCCCAGCTATTTGGGAGGCTGAGGCAGGAGGATCACTTGAGCCCAGGAGTTTGAGGTTGCTGTGAGCCAGGCTGACGCCACGGCACTCTAGCCCGGGCAACAGAGTGAGACTCTGTCTCAAAAAAAAAAAAAAAAAAAAAAGAAAAGAAAAAGGAGAAGACTAGGGTAGAAAATATTCAGTCTCGCATTGTTGAGTTTTTTGACACTTTTGTGGGGGGGCTGTGTGCATGTGTTCTGGGTCATAATGTAGGATGTACCTTTCACGTGGATCATAGTAAAATAAAACAGTAAGGAAGACATCTTGGAAGCTGTGACAGGAGGGCGACAGTGGCCACCTGAAGGGGTCTGTGCTACTTCTCCACGTCACGGGTGACAGGCCTCTGGCAGCCCGCTCGCTGGGCTCCTGCGTGCTCTCCTACGCCGTGGCCTGTCTTCCCGCCCCCTCTCCCCAGGGGCCAGGCCCCTCCTGGTTGAGAGCCCCCAGGAGCCAGCCGGGTTCCCTGGGCCACCCCAACTGGAGAAGAAGTTCCTGGGATCCACAGCTGGGTTCTGCCCCACAGAAATAATACTGGATTGGGAAACCGAAGTGCGGGCCAAGTGGAGGGACACGGCTCCCTTCCAGCCTTCCCAACTGCCCTCCTCCGAGGGACGCCTGGTGCTCCTTAACTCCTTCCTGGGGTGCAGCCAGGCTGGGGTCCAGGTGGTGGAAAAGGGTGGATAAGGGCAAGGGGCCAATGACTCTCAGCTCCACGGTTTCTCCCAGATCTCTGATTTTTGGACACACAGTCCTCCTGATTCCACTGAGGAATCAGGTGTGTGACCCACACTACCCAGGATTATTTGAGGCTGAAACAGGCCGAGGATGGGGAAGACTTGGTGGTGATCACTGTTGAGATGATTGCAGCAGAGTCTGCCTCCCTCTGTGGGTGCTGTCGTCCTGGGGTCCAAGTTGCAGAAGGTAAACAGGCTGGAAGAGGAGCAGGCCTTGGAGTTGGGTCACACTCATTCAAGAGAGGGAAAGGCAGGGAGTAAAAGCTCTTGAGCTGTGGGAGAATCTGAGTAAAAGAACAGTCTTGTCCTCGGGGAGCCCCAGTCTGAGGGGAGACACGGCCCTGTCCTCAGAAAGCCCCAGTCTGAGGGGAGACATGGCCCTGTCCTCAGGGAGCCCCAGTCTGAGGGGAGACACGGCCCTGTCCTCAGGGAGCCCCAGTCTGAGGGGAGACACAGCCCTGTCCTCAGAAAGCCCCAGTCTGAGGGGAGACATGGCCCTGTCCTCAGAAAGCCCCAGTCTGAGGGGAGACACAGACCTGTCCTCAGAAAGCCCCAGTCTGAGGGGAGACACAGCCCTGTCCTCAAGGAGCCCCAGTCTGAGGGGAGACACGGCCCTGTCCTCGGGGAGCCCCAGTCTGAGGGGAGACATGGCCCTGTCCTCAGGG